>JTDE01001495.1:25948-42401 GCA_014338405.1 Paragonimus skrjabini miyazakii | reverse complement strand
ATCTTCAGTTTGCCAGTTTCTCTTAAGAGGGTGTACAATATCCGACCAGTACGATTTAATCAATACTCGTGTAGACATAAACATTTTAGAAGGTCATAAACTCTGAAATACAAGTAGTGTGTCAATCACAACTTGATAATTCTAGGGAATAAGAAATATTATTAGCCTGGGAAGCAAACTTAACAGTAGTGTGCCAATCAAACAGAGCACGTTGCGTTTACCATTAGTAACATGTGACAAAGTCGTAATGTTTTAGTCATTAATAGCTACTTATTTCTGGAGCAGTGTCGGCGTTCGGATATGTTAGTTATGCGGAGAACACCAGTATCAAAATCATGCCTTGTAACATTTTCCCCCACATGGTATGCAGAATTACATTCAGAGGGTTAGCTAGGGCCAGGCTGCTCTAGCAATGGTCGCGGGGTCAGTTATGACAGTCTCCCCTTTAGCTAGCTACCACGTGGATGGCAGTCGATGTCGTTATTACCCAGTCGCTGTGAGTTTGTAAATGGACATTACTCTTTATAGTAAACACGGTTGCCTAAACCAAAAAGACACTCAAAGCTTGCACATACGATGAGTTGTCGAGCCAATTTGAATTCCTTTATAATGTTGTTCATATCCTCTACGAGACCAGCTTCGCAATGCCAACGGAATCGTGCATGTTCCTTCAGGAAACTTGGTTCCATGCGTAGATTGATCAACAATTGATCAATGTGGTTTTGCTAAAAAAAACATTGATGAGATGGAAACGTTTTGTTTTCATTCAGTGCCAAAGCAAGTGAAAAACAAATGAACGTTATGTGCTTGAATACCGATGAATCGCGTGATTTTTGCATGGTGGCAGAGTCGAACTGAGACAAAAACGTTCCCCATCGGTTATGCCTGCTGACAACCGCCAGTTGACAAACGTTCAACGGTTTAATCTCTTACCTGTCATTGACAGGCCGGTCACGTTAGCATCAGCACAGAGCAATTGTCTGATGTGATTGGTGCACGCCTCTCTAATTGATTCTGTAGCGATTTGGAAAGCCCGACTTTAGCTAAATTGGTTTGCTGCTAACAGACACCGATCATGAAGCAAAAGTGATAGGAACATTCTGAAGGTTCGCCAATTTCGGTCTAGAACTGTAAATTTGCGGTTGTTATCAACGACATAACCTATGATCACAAAACCTTATAATTCATGTCTGATTTAGCAAAAGTAGTCTGTACAAACCACCCACCTCTTTGGGTCAGTTATTCCATAACCAGCAGAATATGAATAGGTGTAAACTCCCCACCGCCGGCAAACATGTGTCAACACAGACACACTAACACCACATATCCGTCAAAATATTTGTGCTATAGCAGGAGACCGCTATCCACTCCATCAACCGTGATATTCAGTGATCTATGTGACTTGTTATGAGCTTCATGTATAGTTCAGGTACATCTCATATAATAATAACAACCTGATGAGAATGTCCGAAAACACCTATTTACAAAACTGACATTTATGAGCTTTGATTACTGTGAACGAATTCAATGAATTTCTAGATTGTCACAGGTTACCTATGTAAGCTTAGCGATTCAGTTGTAATTTTTTCGTATATCTCTACCACAGTGGCATGCTATTACTGATGAACCATACACACGGGTCTGCCGCACAAACGGTTACAGATTGTCGGAATGCCCACAGTCAACAAATCACAAGACTTAGCAGCAGTGACATTCGGTATAGCTTAATTCACCGTTATATCGTGCTATACGGTCCGTCGGTACGATACACTAAACCAGAAATTTTATACCTCACACGCTCACTTACCGTCAAATCTCCTGTAAGGAACGCTTCCTCCCTTGTTACTGTCTTCACCTTTCCGGTTGTTAGACCCTTAGAAATGGCCTGCGCAAAAAATTAGATAGGGCAAAACGAATGAACCCAACATATTACAAAGTAGAGTGTAAAGCGAGTGAAAAGACGGAAGTTTTAGAGCGTGAATTAAAAGTCGTACGTCTTTTTAAACACAAGATTGGGATCAGAACACAGTGAGAGTATACCCTCGCAACCCACAAGTTTGCCTATATTTAGTCATGAAGAGAAACGTGTAGCAACCAAGTTCGTGGTGGATAATACCACTGGAGCGAGATATGTCAACCGATAGACTCTCGTTTAGTTCATGAGACACAGTTACACAACACTGACCACGTGGACGGTACAAATTTTGCAGAAGAAACGTCACATCTGTGCAATCATTTTGCGTTGGGTTTGCGCCCATGAATATCGAAAGTTCAATATGTTGACTAGCCGATTGTCAGGTTATCAGTGAGTGAACGGGTTTTAGACAAGCTGGACTGACATATCATTATAAACATCATCATCGCAATCAACAGCAGCATGAACAACAATACATCAGTGATTCACACTGATGCTCAACTGACACACAACCAAGAGAAAATACAAACCCGATACGGAAAGAGGGAAGAAAAAGAAGGGAAAGAGATCTAATCACTAAACAAAGCTACGTCCATATTCAAACATTTAGCATCAAGATATCTACATCTTGGAAACAAGGAAACAACTGAGATGTAGGTGAAAGTAAGGCATCATCAACAAGACAACTTTCTTACGGTTTTCCCTGCCCCGCCCCATTAAATGCACTCACTTCGCAGACAACTCAGCGAAACAATGACAACATTCTCGCCACTGAGTTCGATTAACCACTTTCTCAATTAACGCCTCCAGTTGGTGCCACCCGATGCGAACGATCGAACGCAGACATTGATACTTAAAGATACTTTGCGTCTTCTACTGTCAGAGGCTAGGTTTCGCAGCCATGATCTAATACAACCCTCACCGTCGTCCCATATACGCGACCGTGAAGCCTGAGAAAGATAAATCTCTGTCGCCAGAAGTTTCATAGACTTACGGATACCGTCATAGCTTTAGAGATACGCGTTCTTATTCCATTCCCTGCAACTCCGGCATCGCAAATCGGTTAACAATCTCCATGAGGTCATTATTTAACATTAAATGTACGTAATCACAGCAATCTTGCAAAAGCACTTTGCACGTTTAGGTTGCGACGCGCATTCCGATGTATTTGACAGAACGCGCAATGGCGTCTAGCATTGTTTGTGCTGCTTGAAAATTTTCAAACAACATCTTGTCATCAGCATAATCAAGGTCAGTCAGTCTTCCACCAGGTAGGAGATCCACACTGGCCTAATATACGTGTCGCACACAATCCCCCATTATCTCATCTATTACAAAATGAAGCAAAAATGATGACAGTGGACGGTCATGGCGTACGCCGCTCCTGTTGCTGAAACTGTTAGGCAGTTCATCGTAAACCTGAATTATGGGAATAAAGCGCCGATAGTATGCTGACATAGTTGGTCAGTACACCTTTGCGTTTGAGTGACTCTAAAAGTTGGGATCAATCCATCAAATCGAATATATCTTTATGGTCGAGAACTACGCCAATTATTGGCCGGCAGTACACATGACGTTTCACCACATTAGATCTCTGGTTGGTGATACCAACACAGGTGACTCTATCCTCAGGCAACTATGGACCAAATGCCTCCTGCTTAACACCTCAGTCATTTTGTCCGTACACAACCCCGGCACTCGATTAGAAAAGTTATCAGAGACGGCCGACAAAGTTTATGAATGTTTCCTCAAGTGTTCCGTCCACCATGTATGTGACCCTTCTCCTTGCCCCGATCCACAACAGGACACGTTTGTTAACTCCCAACGTCAGGTGACCCAGATAATGTTCACCGTAAATAACTTAGCCGGACGCCTTACGAGAGGTCGTAACTTCTCGCGCGCTGGACTACGTTTTCGCTGGTGACCTCCTACATCTAAGGTATGAACCGCTAACTATGACTGGCGTTTCGGTGACGATACCCGCAAATGCACAAAGCCATATGCATGCACCAGTTCGCCTTCTAAGGGCAATACAAATCAGGGCAACGACCTGGTTGTCTAGTACTGGCGACAGCAGCCGCTTGCCATACGAACAATCCCTTATTTTATATCCACGACAAGTCCACCGGACTTGGTTTTCTTACCGACATCATTGCAAGTAAAATTAAACGCGATCTCAAACCTGTGGAGTACACCCTACAGTTGGCCAAGAGTTCCAAAATCGTGAACTACGACCAACATCTCTTGACGGTTAATCTTGGATTGCGTCAAATCTTTATCACTACCGATATCTAACACCAAATTATCAATTAACATCTACCGACATGTCGCGGCTGCTGAGTCAGGTTGATGCACACCATTCCAATGAACTTAGGCAACGCACGCTTGTGCGAATGCGCAGCTGTCGGTTCGGTTGTGATACCACCAACCTTTAGCTGATCGATCAGTTGTACAGGCCAGTCGAGTCTGTCCAATGTTCAGATAGTGGTATGATAACTCCGGATGTGTGCACGGTGTCTACGTTCAGTCGCTCGAATCGGGTGATACCAACGAGTGAACAACGATTAGGTTAAAAAGCGGGTGTTTGGCACTGATTGTCAAACGAGTTCTTTCGTTCAGTCCTTACACCTGCACAGACTTAGATGGTTAAGTCATGTACTAAGCGTGCCAGCTAGTCATCTGCCTCATTGAGCACTGTTTGCCGACGCTGCGGTCGATTGGCACAAGGTACGAGGTGAACAGATGATGACCTGGTATAGACAAATGAAATAGTTCACGAACAGGTTGGTCACTGTAGATCGGGTTTGTCTCCCAAGGTGGGGCCATCGCGACTCACAGAGTCGGTGGCTTGAGACGTTAGGTTAGATGATGGCTAACCGAGCTCAGTGGCGTGCATGTTGTCTTTGTTTGGCCGAGTTGTCTGTGAATTGAGTGCACTTAATGACGCGGGGCAGTGAAAGCCGTGAGGAAGCTGTCTTGCTGATGACGCCTTACTTTCACTTACAGCTCGGTTGTTTGTTTGCAAGGTGAAGGCGCCTTGATGTTGTATGCTTGAGTGTAGACGTAGCTATTTTTAGCGGTTAGGTCCCCTACCCTCTCCCTTTTTTCTTCTCTCTTCCTAAACAGGGTTTGTTTCTTCTTCTTCATGGTTGTGTGGCAGTTAAGCATCAGTGTGAACCACTGATGTATTGCTGTCTATGATAATGATGATGATGATGATGATGATGATTCATGATCCGTTGTAAACACATTCACTATCGTGCGGACAACAGTGATATTCATTTATGATTTACTATGACTGCTTCAATCTAGGTCTTTGTCACTACTAAGATTAGTTAGCTTTTCACAATGCAGGCTGAATGTCAAATTGTATCTTACTATAAATAAAATTCAACTTGGATAGATCATTATTTTAAAAATGAAGAAAATTTCAGGGTCCAACAGCAGTCCCAATAGGTAAACGATTAACATTATGAAATGCCACAACGTGAAGATCACCACGTTACATACACCACTCATTAGTTGAAAAGGAAGAGCCAGAGATGGTGTGAATGCAAGTACACTAGTGACCCGAACAGCCTTTCCATCCGGAGATTTTGATCAATTACGCGGTCCTTAGCCAGAAGGCAACACCTGTCCACTTTTCTCCATGGAACAGTCTGGGTCTTCATGTTTTCTAATCACGTCGTTACTTGACCACCACCCGGTTTTACCCAACTGTTGATGGTTTTGGTATATCGTGCTCAGTGTCGTGAACGCTCAGGTGGCGTTCGTGGTACATGACCCAACTATAGCGGACAGTGCAGTGTGTTTGGTTGAATAAACGCTCGCCTACCCCGAGCGTTCCGGAATGCGTACGGGCAAAAGTCCATATTGCTTACGCGGCCGATGACATAAGTTAGGCATTTATTTGGAATGCCCGCCGTATGTTCTTAGCCAGACCTCCAGCTGAGTGACAGATAGCACGAACTGACCAGTCAGCGAAAGGACTAAAAGAAATGAAAGCAACTACCGGAAAATCTGAGAATTATTAGTCATTCTCGCCTACATGGGCTAAAAAACGGAACATACGACGTTTGAGTGTGTTCAGCGACGTAAAAACTGTCGTCATCTGCAAAGTGGATGCAGTTAATTACGTGAGGTGGTATAGACTGCAAAGAATTTTTTGTTACTCGCAAGTCTCATATGGTTTATTGTCTGCGAGGTATAAGCTTGTTGCTGTCGGTTTTCTCAATTTAGACGCGAGGTCTCAGGAAGTAGATCTCACTCTTTTTCCCTACTTTAATGTTAAAAATAAAGTATATTTTTCCTCCCAAGCAATGTAAATCGCGGATATAATACCGATAACGGTGATGATGATTAACACGATCGGGCATGACATGAAAAGTATCTGGATATTGATTTCCACTAGACGAACTTTTATGTATATGCACTCGCACCCAGCCGCCCACCACCTATCTGACCTTAGGTGAACACTGGGAATCTCTGAATAATATATTTTCATGTTAGTCAACACAATAGCTCCACTTGATTAGATGTGCTATTCAGAGCGATCTGCACAGTTGAACATGGTTCAACCGGAAAAATTTTACGCGTGTTTCCGAAGCCCTGCAATGCATTTTTGATTCGCAATAGTATCGAAAGCCTCGACCTCAGACGTGAAAGTATTTACAATTTGCTACGTTGGTCCACATTCAGTTGAGGAGTTTCCAGCGTTGTTCTACGGGATCAAGGTCAACCGGTTAAGCGATTTAAGACATAAAGTCAGTACTATTATGGTTGATTGCCAGACCGTAGGGGCGAGTATTCAAACACTCGGCGGAATGCCTCAACGCGGGGGGAGTCACGTCGACAAACCCTCAACGTTCGGATGACGGACAACAGGGGCAATCGGATGAGTCATCGCTCGATCGGATCGGACCAACGGGCGAGACATGGCACGCAAAATAGGATGGACAACCAAACCGAAGGCTCGAATATTCTAACACTCGCGGGAAAATCGCGACACGGTAGTGGAATACGGTCAAAGCTCACAGTGGATAGATAGAGGACAACACGTGCGTCCAGACGAGCCATCGCTCAACGGAATCGGACCAACGGGCGAAGATTGGCAGGCGGAAAACCCCCGGATAGAAGGCGCCGATCACCCACATAAACCGGGCAGAAGTGCACACGACGCGTGGGCGGAAACCTCGGGGGTGTTGTGGACTAGAATTCTGGCTCATAAACGCGAGTGCGCGCGTAGCATGTGAACTAGCGTGCTGGACACTAAAGATTGTGTTTTATTGGACGCCTTTTCCCTATACTATGAGCCCACTTGAAAATCCCACAGTGTTGCATCAGCTTACCAAGGTATTGACATCATAACATATTCTAGCCGGATAGTATCAGGAGTAATTGTATCCGTAAGAAATCCGTGTGGGTTGAGCCGTTGACAGTGTGATCAAGACGGATCAGCTCTCATCATCAGGATGACCAGCTACCAGTCTCATATAATAATGTGGAAATGCGTATGCCGGCAGTAAAACGCACAACTTAGTGTAGGGAGGATGAGCGATCGTATTATACTACTCACACTACGGCTATTCAGTGGTAGGACAAGAGCGTACATTTTGACATAGAACAAGCCGCAGGAAAAATGCAAGAAGAAACATCGGAATGCAGCATCGCCAAAAATGGTTCTTGCTACGTGAAGGAACTGAGCACTGGCGTCTGTGACAACGGAGACAGTCTGGGACCAAATACCGTATGCAAATCAGTGGTTTTGTTTGTGGTTCCGTTTAAACGCTCAGCCCATATGTTGCTTTCTGGAATGAACGGTACTTGTGCCATCCGCGTTCTTGACTCACTACACTAGAACGTATTTTTGTCCATCCTCCCATCCAACCTCACAAGGCGAACCCGTGACTCATCAATCCGTCCTCTACATTCCGGTCGATCAGCAACTGTCCTGCTGTTTATCTGTTCGCATGTCAATCTCAATGGAATTGTGAGATTGTATACACCATACGAACTGTAGTGGAGGTCACGTGTGAGATCGTGAGACCAATTTTCACTGGATCAATGATCGGTAGTGAGCATAGATCAGGTGAGTGATCGGCATCTAGCAACAAACAGCCATGACAAAAAAATAGCAACAATTTGCTATATGCACCCATAGTCAGTGAATATTCAGACATTGCACGCTGGCCAATTCGTACCAAGTGTAGGACGAGGACAATGCGTTTTTGCTTACATGGCTGAACACTATAAACTGCCCTATTCATCTGTTGTCCAACAATGTGCACAGGACTATACTGTGTAACTAGTTTGCATGAACTCGCAGGCCTAACGACAGTCGGCCTGATAATAATTTCAACACTCCCCTCTCCTCCCCCATACTGAGCATTGGAACTAGCCAGATCGTCGTCGGTCCCGACGAACGGTTGCAATTCGCGTTTGACCACGGGTCAAATCTGTCGGTCACGCTCACAGTGGCTGGCCAGCCAGTCGATGCGAGCGTGGACTATGCGAACAAGCGTGTCCTATCCGAGCCACTCTCCGTATCCCAGGCCTCGCAGATCGCCTACGCAATCACTGTTGCCAATCCGTTGGGCAACCAAAACAAATCCGGTCTGGTCGATTTCATCGAATCAATCTCAGGTAATGAGCGTTGTGTAGTTTCAAACATTTCACATTCGTCAATCCAAACCACCGTGAAGCCTCGTGTGGTGTCCGTATGAAGCATCGATCCTATCTAGAAAATCGGTATTAGGCGGACATTCTCTTGAAAATAACTAAACGTTTATCACTCTATTCACTTTCGTAACGCCATCCGGCACTTTCCTTGGTTGAACCACATCATTATGCAGCAGTAGCTTGCCTGTCATGCAATTTGGGGCTTATTTCCAATATCCATTTTTGTCAGACTCTCTGCAATCTTGAAATTCGCAAGAAAACATTTTGTCGCAAACTCAGACCCCGACTCACTATTGCTCAATTCTACTCATTTGCATAACTTCGATTTGACCCAATTTAACGGTGATCCGACTAATGACCGCAAGTTGATGGAACAATTTGTGTATTTGATTGAGGATAGAGCGAATGCTCCACCTTCTACATTATTATTATCATCATCAGGGAAGAGCTCGCGAGACAATTGATCACTGTTGCCAACATCAAAGGCGTGCGTGAGCGCAACAGATGTATCGCAAGAATTTCATGGACACACGTATCATGTTGCCAGATCTCGGATCAATGAGCTAGTGAGGGAAGCTCGATATGTGTTCCAACCACTGCTGATGCGGTTATCCGTTCGCGTGAAAAATTGCAGTATTGCTCTCGAACAGATGGACTACGAGGCTGACTTGAATGCTCGGAGTACATTGGAACAGATTGTGAAAGGGCTACGCTTCAACTGACAATTTGAATGAGCCAACAAAGCACACATGATCAGCTCGCGCTCTCGCGAGCCAACGATTGCCGAGCTCATCCAGTTTGTTTGGCAATGCATCAGAGTGGCGCGAGGTAGATTCAGCCCAATTGTTCAACGTGATCGTGATGCTCGTAATAATGTCTATGCAACAAGTGTAACTAGAGAGCGAGAGTCGAGGAAGGGGCTAGTCGAGAGTGTGAATTTCGCTACCACAAACTCTTGTCTTGTGAATTGTGGCATGTGCGGACTTGCACATACCCTTGATGGATTTCCTCAGTTCATCAAGCTTGGTGTACCTGGTAGGTGGTCTAGTGCACGATCAATGGGTGCTTGCTTCGTGTGTGCCTTAGTGTGTCACATAGGACTTCGGATTGTCGAGTAAAACACTTGTGTGATGAACACAGTTGCCGATGTGGTCATCACCGTCAGTGAATATTGAGTCAGTGCACGTTGGTCAGTACGCAACAATTGTCGTCTCGGGGCAATGTGTGTGTTGCTTACATGTGTGATCCGTGTGGGCTGAACACTGCAAACTACCGTATCCATCTGTTGTCCAACCATGTGCACACGACCATATCATGTGACTAGTTTGCATGGCCTCGCACGTCTAACGACAGTCGTTCTGGGAATAATTTTAACACTCCACTCCTCTCCCCTCCCCTCCCCTCGCCCATATCCACAAATAGGATTGCGTATCGGGACCAGCCAGATCGCCATCGGCCCCGACGAACGGTTGCAATTCTCGTTTGACCACGGGTCAAATCTGTCGGTCACGCTCACAGTGGCCGGCCAGCCAGTCGGTGCGAGCGTGGACTATGCGAACAAGCACGTCCAATTCGAACTACTCTCCGCGTTCCAGGTCTCGCAGACCACTTACGCAACCACTCTTGCCAATCCGCTGGGTGACCAACACAAATCCGGTCTGGTCGACTTCATCAAACCAATCTCAGATGGTGAGCATTGTGTATTTTCAAACAATCCACGCTTGTCAATTTAGATAGCTCGTAAACCTCGTGTGGTGTTCATACAAAGCATTATTCATATAATCACTGACTATGTCGGTTAAGCGAAACCATACACAATCCAACTCATTGTTCTATCCCAGGAAAAACAAGGCAACTAAAATGAGTGAACCATTTCACTATCTACCGGTTGTATCCGGGTGGCTAGCATCGCTCAACGGGCGTGGACTGGACACACACATACACATACACGTTTAACAGTATCCGGTCCGGATTAACCTGTCACAGTCACCGAAGCCAACGGACGTCTGCGCTCAACCATCAACACAAGTGGCTTGCGCTGCATCACTTGTGGCTCCACTCACAGATTACGTATCCAGTGTAAACTCAAAGGAATAATACCGGGAGGTGACATACACACACAGAAATGCGTGGCTCTCACTCTTCACTAGCGACAGTTTGACATACGTGCACTCGGCTCTCAGCATCGGTCTTCTAGGTGACACTTCGGAATAGCAATGAGAGTTCGACTTTTGGAATTTCGCTCCAGCCTACACATCTCCCATGACCTCGCTTGACTACACACTATTATTCCACGATCTCCTAACACTCACGGACAAAAATCTAAGCAATGCAATCACAGTCGCAATTTGTGCTAGAAATGACTGCGTTTCTGTTCTGTACTACTTTTGGGATCCGAGAACGCGGATGGCAAAAGGGTTGTCTAGACGACAAACCAACACATGGGTTAAGCATTTAAACAAGACCTGAAACAAAACCACTCATTTGCACGCGGTATTCGACCCCAGACCTTTCCGATTGCCGCAGACGTCAATGCTCAGTTCCATTAAGTAACAGGGACCACTATGAGCGATGCTGTACTCTGATTTTCTT
Source organism: Paragonimus skrjabini miyazakii (assembly GCA_014338405.1). Classification (NCBI taxonomy): domain Eukaryota; kingdom Metazoa; phylum Platyhelminthes; class Trematoda; order Plagiorchiida; family Troglotrematidae; genus Paragonimus; species Paragonimus skrjabini miyazakii. The sequence continues at coordinate 31,216 of JTDE01001495.1, read as the reverse complement.
TTCTGCATTTTTCCTGCGGCTTGTACGATGTCAAAATATATGCTCCGATCCCACTACTGAATAGCCGTGGTATGAGTAGTATGTTATGATCGCTCAACTTCACTACACTAGTACACAGTTGGTCCCAGGGTGATGGAGATTGCCGTGGCAAGACCGGTGATGTGTTCACGTTTCGTCTGCTGGTGTCCATTCGAAAGCATTCATATTTCTGCGCTCTCGCGATCCATTCGGCCAATGTGATCTCGTAAGTTACTTTCAGTACTTGGGGCGACCAGTGGATATATTACTATGAGACAACGGCAGTAAAAGTCTGTACAGGTATGCTTTGGATGGACATGTTAGTAGGTAACTGCATATACAATCAGTTTTCGCTAGCTGATCCATTGAGGTTACGAATTAAGATAAACAATTCACTATTCACAGATGACTGCGAGATAGCAGTCCGTGTACGGACAGAAGCGTTACCATCCTGTATTGCGTGAATAGGCATATCAACGTTGTAACTCTCACGCAAGAATTCAACTTCCGAGAATGATTCCGTGGTTCATCAGTCTGCCTTTCCCAAACCAGTCGATCAGCAACTGTTCTGGTTTTCATCCGTCTGTACGTGTTGAGACTGGTGTACTAATAACGTGAGTTGGATATAATCTAGCAGAGTACGATACAAAAACTCATGTAACTGAGAGAAAGTTTCCACTTAACTTTCTACTTCTGCCCAAAGTGGAAAGAGGTTAAAACAAAATGTAACTCTGGATAAAATGTTCTTGCATCTCACCTTGATAATTCCATATAACGTACATTGCGATTCGTCTTTTGCGATTATGTAATGCTTGGTAGGCCTCAGTTCCATGATCAACTGAATTACGCTGCCAAATACAGTTGTAAGACAGTCGGAAGGGCACACGTTAGTAAATACACATTCAGCTAGGAAAATAGATAAAAATTCTGATGTGGCAGCGTGAATTAGAAACAGCCGTGGTAGCTAGAACCATGGTGTCCACCGACAGGGCTCAAAGTTGAAAATGATGAGGATGAAAAACTCGTTTTTTCATTTACTTGTGTTGAAAATCCTTATGTGATAATTGTGCTGATCTACAGGGCATGCCACTTTGTCAGACTCTGTTCGACTAGACAGTTTAAATGAATACTAATGGATGCGGTGAACGATGCCAGAGCCAGATTTGAGGGTGGTTAACTTCATTAATTTTCCGGAACGATAGTGTGGTGAGTCAGATTGCCAGGATCTGTGTGGTTAGGCTTCCGCCCAAACTTGGGCAGGGTCACTTGTTATGTGAGCCAGCATGTATTTATCAATTCCGCATACCAGGTGCCGCACGGGTTCTCGTAACATGGTATACAATATTGACGGTGGATACTATGTCTGTTGCACAGAAACATTGGACACTTCTCACAACCCAAACCACGGATAAATCTATTCTACGATTGGATAGTGGAGATCGAACGATTTAGACCGTCATCGTAATCATCATAAACTGCAATATATAAGTGGTTCACACTGATGCTTAATTGACACATAACCAAGAGAAAATACAAACCCGATACGGAAAGAGGGAAGAAAAAGAAGGGAAAGAGATCTAATCACTAAACAAAGCTACGTCCATATTCAAACATTTAGCATCGAGATGTCTACATCTTGGAAACAAGGAAACAACCGAGATGTAGGTGAAAGTAAGGCATCATCAGCAAGACAGCTTCCTTACGGTTTTCACTGCCTCGCCCCATTAAATGCACCCACATCTCAGACAACTCAGCAAAACAATGACAACATTCACGCCACTGAGTTCGATTAACCACTTTCTCAATTAACGCCTCCAGTTGGTGCCATCCGATGCGAACGATCGAACGCAGACATTGATACCTAAAGATAGTTTGCGTCTTCTACTGTCAGCGGCTAGGTTTCGCAGCCATGAACTAATACAACCCTCACCGTCACCCTATACACGTGACCTTGAAGCCTAAGAAAGATAAATCTCTGTCGCCAGAAGTTTCATAGACTGACGGATACCGTCATAGCTTTAAAGATACGCGTTCTCATTTCATTCCCTGCAACTCCAATATCGCAAATCGGTTAACACTCTCCATGACATCATTATTTAATATTAAATGTACGTAATCACAGCAATCTTGTAAAAACACTTTGCACATTGAGGTTGCAAAACGCATTTCGATGTATTTGACAGAACGTGCAATGGCGTCTAGCATTGTTTGTGCTGCTTGAAAATTAATGATGAGTAGTAGGGGATTTTGATATAGATAGAACGTCACCCATAATTGATCTCAGCTGTCGCATCCCCATAGACTTTCCAGTCGGCCCATTTCGAAAAGCGGCACTAGACTCGAGTTTCGCTCTCATTAGAGCTCGTCAGTAGTGCATATCATCGCCACTGCCGGGACTTGAACCACGGACACGCTGTTCATGAGGCAACCGTGTTTACCACTGCGCCACTGACCTCACATTAGGCACGACCGAATTATCATATGTAAACACTCAACCACTTTCGCTTGTGAGTAATGATCAAGTTGCCCGATCGCCTCGAGAGAAGACAGTTACTGTCTGAGTAGCATACTACTCACAACGGCAGCTGCGATCAATTGCGAGTGATTTTCAATTCATGAATAAATTAAACGAATTAAACGACAAGCATTTTTAACATTCATTGGTGACTACGGCTGAAAATTTAAGTTACTACCTGTTTTATATTGCTTCATGATTGACTTGACGATCTCTACGTAGCCTAGTCATGAAATGATCGTTAGTGAATGAAGTTGGCTGCTTTTAACTTGACCTCACTGCGTTTTTATCCAAATTACCACTTGATCTGAGTACTGCTCACAATCAGTTGCAACGCAACTCTCAGGCCTTTTGTCCTATTGAAGCCAAGTGTACGATAAACGAACCGATGGTCAGTAAGTTCGTTTCAAAAGCACCCCAGCTGAACTGCTTTTCCCGTTCTCTATGAAGCGGCGCACCACTGAGGAGCTCCAACTAGAGCGAAACCCTAGCTTAGTGTGTCTGTTCGAAAGATACCGACCGGAAAACTCCATCTGAAGCATGAGAACTGCGTCCAAATGTGAGATCCAAAACCTGTATTTACTAGCAACCTGGGCATTAATGATTATTGTCTAAGGAAGTCTTTACTTCACTAGCCGAGTTCACAAGTGGGCGTTTTTAACTATGCCCGAAGGGGAGAGATTTCTTTTACGAGTTCTTGAAAATGTTAGAGCACACCGTCCAATCATGTTGCGCGTCGACCTTTGCTGCTAATTTATTGAAGTACTGGAAAATAATAGGTAATTTTTTTATACATGCTCATTAATCCGCTGGTAATTGTGTATCTTGGTGCAAACAGGAATAAAAACAGTCCAGTTTAAACCACAGATTTCATTCGACCTGCTGATTAGTGATTCGACTATTGTGAGCCATCTGGTCACTTTTAGGGTTCTTCGTTGAACCTCACTCACCATGGTATGCAGATTAGCCTTATAACTGTGTATGGTCAAAACAAGTAGGTTCACAACCGGCGAGTTCTAAGACAGGTAAAACTCGAGTTGGGAACAGTCTGTCTGAACGCGAACATATCTAAATAATAACACAAGAAGTTCCTGATCATTTACCTTAGTGTTTATGTCAGTTACTGAATCGATCAAAAGTTATACCAAACCTTAAACTTTTCCGCTGGCTAAATTAAGAGTGCAGTGTAATGTTGAGTCAACCGTTTAACTATTTCTCCACTCAACTTAACATGTTTACGCATTTTGATGAGATTATAGGCTTGGTTAATTTTTTCACCTGGTCAAATCCTTTACGTGAATTGTCGGCACAATATTCTGACCTCCTTCTGGTACAATGAGCGAAGTACTGTTATTCCAGGCACTCTAAAATGAAATAAAAATGCAGGAATTTTCAGATGAGAATATACATATTAATAATCGACGTTAAACACATCCAGTCTTGACTGTATCATCTCCAATCTGACGGTCAAACGAGACGTTTTGTTGACACTTTTAATGACGCACTTATCCAAGCCATCGGAGAGGGAACGACTGAGGATGTTATTCGACGAGTCCAGTTTGCTTGTGTGTAACACCTAATCCAAATGTTACGGATAGTCTAGCACCATCCACTGCAATATTTGGGAGATTATCGAGCAGTAATTAATGAACGTGTTGACCCTACAAGAAATACTGGTATGGAATGAACTTTCAGTCGCCGACATGGTGCTACAGAGCGAATGTTCGACATCGGAGACTACATCCGAGACTACAGAAGCGCACATCTAAACTGGCTAGCTGGAATAATCACTAACCCGAGGTCCCAAAGTCTATTCGACTTCGTAGTGGGCGTCAAACGATGGTTTCGACATGCTAATCGACTACATCTTTTAAAGATGAATGTCAGCTAAACGGATACACTCGAGACATCGCCTATTACACTTAACATACTGATGAACAGTCTCAACCTACCATTCGAATCGACACCCAGCTGAAATCCATATACTTGACCAAAAAGATGGCTCACCAGAACAATGCCCTCAGTTACACCGTTTCAGATCAACCCAAGACTTCTCTCTTACGAGTAACATTGGCTTTTTCAGAAGGGACAACTTAGGGCCATGATGCTTTTTCAAGGCCTAAGAATTAGTCGTGTTGTGCCCACCGGTGAAACATTCCTCGTTTCCCATTGGTGTAATTATGGTTTCGTCCCGGATTACTTTGTCGCCCTCTTAACTGATCGGTTACTTACGACCACTCACATTCGCGTTGAACTGTTATTGGTCTCGTTAACTGCGCTGTCCGGATCAGACGCTAATTGTGGCTGTCTGCTCTCCACCATTCTCTATAGGTTTCGGACTTACTGTACATGAGCAATGAGTGAACTATTCGTGTAGTTATTGCAGGACACAGCATATTTGGCGACAAATATGTCTTCTCAATACTTGGAGTTGATGTTACAACAGCTGAAACTGATAGGCCTACTAACGAACAGACTTGTAATCTCTTCAGTAACAACAATTGTATCCACTTCCAACAGTACTACAGCGGAAGCAGTGATAAACACCGTCAAGGTATTCTTATTAATACTGTATCATCGGTACTTGGTTCAAACGTTATGAGGATATTTTTCCCTAACCGCGACAATTCATAGAAGCATAGAACTGTTGAATATACAAATTATGGTAATGAGTAGTCGGGGATTTGGTTAATTTCAAGCTGAACATCACCCACAACTGATCGCAGCTGTCGCAT
>JTDE01001495.1:3552-25768 GCA_014338405.1 Paragonimus skrjabini miyazakii | reverse complement strand
TGGTTCAAGTCCCGGCAGTGGCGATGATATGCACTACTGACGAGCTCTAATGAGAGCGAAACTCGAGTCTAGTGCTTCTTTTCGAATGGGGCCGACTGGAAAGTCTATGGGAATGTGACAGCTTTGATCAATTGTGGGTGATGTTCAACTTGAAATTATGGTAACTTCATTCTTCCAAAAGGTCCATGAGATTTCAATTTCATTGAAACGACTCAAACTCTCACTGAACTATTCAATGCACAAACCTCATCCTTCACCATTCACTATCAGTGTCTCAATCTGATCAAAAGGGAGGGTGACGATGTTGTTACATATACAAGCGTTGTCAATCGTGAATGCGGGAATTTCACGTTGATCAATTTAAATGTTTGGTTTCAACAGCAACCCACAACCCTTGACTGAGTAAGATATCTGGACTCGCATTTCGGCGAAAATTGAGGAAGAAACAAACATCACTCTACAGTCAATCACAGTTGAAAGTCAACCGTTTACCAATCAATGTTGGTTTGATCGGACGTACATCGGCGCTTTGCAGCCCGAAAAACTACCCATTGGTCTTACCAAACAGTTCCTCAATTGCTTTTTAACATTGTGTTCATTTTGTACATTCACAGTGCATCCATTCAGGATTTGCCACAAGACAGGCCGTAAAAACAACCATTGTCCACCCAAACAAACGGGAACTAGACATTTTGTTCGTTCGGTGTCCAAGAAACTGAGAGATCGTTCCAAAAGTTTATTGGCCCCTTATAAAGTAGATGTCAAAACTTGCGTAAAGTTTAGTTCATTGTTGGTTAAGTATCTTCAGGTCCGTTTGCAATTAGATAGTATGATACTCATTAAGAAAACTTATGCAAACTCAGGACGTACTTAGCTCGTAATCTTTCGAGTAGAATGTTCGAACTGACAACAGAACTTAAAGACGCTCTGTCGTTCAATGGAAAATCAATTAACGGTATTTCATACAGGTTGAAGGTTGGTTTTAATCTTCTAAGACTTGACAACCTTTTAACAGTATCTGCAACAATCTATGAAATGCTCAAGCTCACACTTCTAGCTGTATTTCGTAATGCGAAAAATAGAGCTTATTAAAGAATTACAGAAGAGACATACAGAAATGTTTATTACAGAACTTGGTTGTTGCACTCAAATTCACATTGAGTTGCATCTTCTACTTGGGTTCCGTCCTAAACGTCCGATATCGGGTGCACTTGTATCAGTGATATTTGAAGGGTTACAAAGGTTAGAAATTACACTGAATATCACGCCTACAAATTCAACATGGGCTGCTTTAGGCTAAGTGGTGCAAAACAGCCAGCGGCTCATCGTGAACTTGTGTTGATGTTACGGACGTGTCCCCACTGTTGCAGATAGTCGATGTACTTTCGTCCTAACGCCTGCTTAATTATCTTACCAGCCGTTGTTGGTTTGGTTAAATTGGATCAATAGGTTTCTACTTTCTGATTGGTTGTTTGTCAGACTGGTCATGTTTATGGGTAACATGTCACATTCGTGTTCTGATTCCGCACTGCTGGTCGGGTTATAACAGTTGGTTACTCCGTTGATTTAAATGTTGTCCTATAAGCACACCAAAATCCACTGCCGTTACCAGACGATTTATTCACAGTTTTTAGTGGTGGAATCATTTTACTAAACTGTATCTGTCTGACGTTTAGCTCCAAATCGAGATTGACGAGTAATCGAAACAGCTTTTAAGCACTAATACTCATCGTCTCCCATTTGCTGTCAAGACGATGTAGAACATTTTTAGTAAATAACGGGATACAAGGTTAACTGACATCCAGGGCGCAGTAGTATATCTACACAGTATGTTTGAATAGCAAAAGTGAAATAACGTGAACCCACTTTCATTCACTCTGTTTCTCTTAGAAGGTCGGGTAAGGCTATTAATGCTCAAACAAAAGTCCAAACCGGTCTGACAAGTCTCATAAATGTTGAGAACTTTTTGGTGTACTTACAGCCGTCAACCGTCTGAAAACGGATATCACTCTTTTGTCAGCTTTAGAACTTCACTAACGATCAATTCGAGCACCTTTTGTTGAAGTCAACCTCTTTTATTCTATATCAGACCACTTTGTTCTCCTCACAATGTTTCCTTCTATTGCCTGTTTTGTGCCATTCACTGGTTTCGGTTGTAGGACTGAGACATGTTCAGCCAACTACTAAAGAATAATATGCGCCAAGTTCTTAGTCAGCAATCAAATGCTGTAAACAAGTTGTTGCAGGTTGTTCCACAATTTCAACATCACTTGACTATGACATGAACAAACACCGTTAACTGGGTCAAGCTTGAAATAACTGTCTTTCATTTAGTTTGTGATGTTCCTTCGCTTTCTCACCTCACACTCTCCGCACTGTCAGTATCAGAATAGAGTTATATCCACAGTTTTGTTTACTGTTCGCACGTGCTTAAAAGTTCTGCAATTCACTATCTCCTGGTAAGTGTAATCGGTGTTATTTAATTCAGTTCGGTGGCAGTCTGGCCACGAAACTGAATACAAGGCTTGTGCGTTATCACTAAGACGTCAGGTTGCGGTGGCACATATCCACTTATCCCTTGCTTACTAAAAAGATATGCCGTTATTCAGTCCTTTGAGAATATCTTCTTAATTACCGTGTCGACAGTAACCGTTTATCGCAAAGGGGAAACGTATCTCACCGCAAGATATTTGGTTAGGTTTCTGCTTAATAGTCTGTAGTAAAATAGCCATACAATGTAGCAAGGAAAATAATGTCCACAAAATGGTATGGCTCCATCAAGAACCTATAATGCCATCAGCCCCAAGCGGTAACCAAGAGTCAGTCCATCACGGGTTTGTAAGTGACTCTAAGTAAGAGGTGCACCATCGGTTTGCCGCCGGTCTGGACGTGAATACTGTCATGTAACCGAACCGTATGTGATTAGGAAATCATTTTTATGTCCTTTTCACATCGAGCCAGGAGGAGATGAGGAAACCAATCGCGAAAATAGGGAAATTTTCTCGCTCGAACTGATGAAACAAATATGGCCAGAATGTAAAAAGGTTCTAGAAGTATAGGGTCACCACCACGCGCTATTTGAATGAACCGAAATGTGGTATGCAAGTGAAACAAATGGAACAACCAGTAACCATATCAAAGTCAAACAATCGACGACTGTTGTTATCGCCTTCCAATAAACCAAGAAGTGTTTCATGGATCCACTTGCAACTCAAAAGCTGATTCGTTAGCTTACTCATATTCCTTGTGTCTGTCAGTTACACATCGTTTGTTTTAATGATGAGAAAAATGTAATCTACATAGGTCTCTTGTATGGAAATACTGCTGACGTGATATTCGACACGGGTAGTGTGCTTCAGTGTAACAACAAAACAACGGCGGGCGCTTACTGCTTATAGGAGTGACATTTTTAGCTTTTTGAGAAAGTGTCAGAGGTTCTAATGTATACTCTGTAAATCAAGTAGGTATGGTTACTTTTTCCGAGAATTACGGTTTCAGATCGATTGAGGACTCATAGTTTCTATTCAAACTCATGGAAAAATGTGTGGATTAATAGTTTATCAAATTTAAAAAACGGCCAAGCACACAATTTAAAGCAGGCATAGAGGAGCCCGAGTTCCAACTCCCAACGGTTTCTTGTTGGAAATGTACACAGTCGGTATTTTGGTTTATGGAGGTGAATACCGAGTTGCGGCTAGTCCTTTGTATGATTTTTGAAGATTATTTCAAGAAAGTTTGGTCTTCTGCTTCATATTGACTCCTACTCGTCTGTTGTTTAAGCTGAGTTTTGTTCGTGTGATAATGAGGAATAAAGTGCACATCGGCCTTACAAAAATCGATCCTAACTCGGTGTGGCTCTTTTCAGCCTTGCACCAAGCTGCACTCAGTGGATACTTGCGATTTCCTAATCCTTAATTACATTGCAAGTTGCTTTGTTTTCAACTTCTCAGGCAGTGTCTAGGTGAAATTAATGACAGTCCTTGGATTTTATGCCACAAAGATTTGAATGTCATACGATATACTTAATCACACATAAAATGGATAGTGTCGCATTGTCCAAACCTAGAATACACAATCAGTTCTGCCAGCCGGGATCAAATACATAACTGTGTAATCTATAGATAGCGTTGGTACAAAAAAAGCAATCTCGAGCGTTATAGTTCTGGTCACTTTTGTTAGACTTCTGGCTCTAGCTGTCTCTCCTGATTTTGGCCGCTTGTCTAAACCTAGGCTGGACTTGAGCTTCTATGTTGGTCACATATTTTCTCGAAAACAAACGGTTTTCTTGTCAGTCTGAATCACATTATTTTAGCCGATCACCTGTATTAATATGACATTCCGAATATTGGATAAATCCGAGTGAATAAGGACTACGAATATTTTTCAAAATATCGTTATGAATAGAACAATTAATTGATTGATATAAGAATGAAATGGAATGTTTATGCACATGAAAAGGTAGCTTGATACATAAAATGAGTGAAAGTCCATTCATTGATTCAGTTAGCCACAAACAAGCTTGGACACATAAATGAGTGGTTTTACTTTGAAAGTTACTTCGTGATGTTGCTTGTTTGAAGAGCACAAACCGTACGTGAAAAACACGTAACTCAGTCAGTCTAATCGATTGGATTTTGAACAGGATTTGTACAAGATCTATATCTGGATCATACTCGGTGATTCTTAGAGCATCCTGTGAAATAATGTAACTTGACTTATTTTACATCATTGTGTTTGTAACCGTGTCTGATTTCTTCGAATACGAATAAGCAGTCAACATGTCACTGGCAGATATACTCCTGATTTATTCAATAATATGCAGGTAGACCAATGCTTCATAAATGTTTCTTTTTATCTGTGTCGTTTATGACATTTCATTCAAGATCACGTGTACGAGGATTATTCAGAGATAATAGCAAACAAATTTTTCATCCTGTGGTGTTCTTTTTACAAACTAGGAATTGACGTAGCTTAAAATGAGATATCCTATATTTTGACATCAATCAGCTGATTAACACTGTTTTATTTCATTCGTTACTTTTTGTATACACTGAACTACAACATTTTCAAAAAGAGTGGCCCTCATTATACGTACTGTGACGTTTGGCTTCTAATCGTATGACCAAACAACTCAACTTGGATGCAGCAGTCAACCACCACCATAGCGTCAGTTAAACGACATTATGTTTTAATTTATCATATCTTAGTCTCGTTGTTGAAAGGTTTCAAGAGTTATGTTTGTTGTGAAAGCGTGCTCAGAAAAAGGAATAATTATGAATTAATATTGACTGATAGGAGACTATAAGAATTTGGTCTGCATAATTGTTCTCACCATCATAGTTGATGATTGAAATTGTTGTCATTGTGTCTGTCGGTTAAAGTGACATGGTATTTGGTTTCCACTATCATTAGCTTGTTCTTATCTTTATGTGTGAGTGGTTAGACCTGAACATGTATCCTTAATGTTGATCAAATTATGTAACTCATTTTCAGCAACCACGCAATTTGTAACCGAACTGGGTTTTAAATGGAAGCTGTTGGTAACAAAGCGGGTTTCCTTGGAACATCTCCATTAGGGAAGAACACACTATTATCAACGGCTCTCCGAGCAATAGTATCAGTGTGACAACTACGTTCGACTCACACCCGTCGATTTCGCTGTGACTTATGATTATAGACTCCTTGATTGTCAGTCGTATTTGGGTGTGGCTGTTAAGTGCTGGTCAGATAGTTTCGTACAGTGTTTGACTTAAGAGAAAGCTATGTGATTCAGGCAGCATTTGTATTTTAAGCTTTTTGCGCATGCAACTTAGACTTCGAATGTTTCTCAGATGATTTTATCGTATTCGTAAAATGTACACCTTTAACATGTTGGATAAAGAGCCAATCTATTAAAATCAAGCATTACAGTCCAGCTGTTGCCCAGACAGCTTCAACAGAAATCAAAGCCAAATATGAGAAACAGAACAGTTTTCAGAAGCATGGAAGTTGGTGAGTCAGAGCAGTTTGCTATTTGGAAGTGAAAATCGAATGCGTATACCGTCTCTGAGAGTCAATTTGGCATCAATGAATGTGCTAATTCAACCTTTGTTTACAGGTCCAGTAAAAATTTTAACATGTACAAACTGCTCATCTTGTCACTAGTACATATTCTTTCATAACTTCGAAAATGGCTTTGTTAGACTTGCTGACACTGGACTGAGCTATCTGGCCAGCGGGTAGACAGCACATCCGAATAAGATGAACATACATGGTGCTCACGTTTAGAAGTTGTCGCAAGGTTCATGCGAACTTATGTGAACTTATGTGTTGCTTCGATAACAATGACGAAGAAGTCTATGAGTAAACAAAACACTGAATTACTGCAATCGGGTCTCTTCTAAATCACCAGATCTGTCAAACTACTTGCCAGTAATACAATGTCAATGCTCATCAGTAGCGTTGATGGATTCCAGCGTAAACTGATCGGGAAATCTTGCTTGCGCGAACAATCGACTTGATCATTTGGTGGATTCCATATGACACAGTTGGTTGGTGGATAACTAGGTCCAAATGTGAAATTTCTGAACTTCCGGTGTGGCTTCGTAACTCAGCTGGTAGACCATTTGCCGCGTTTTGGCATGTTGTTTCCGTCGCTTGTTCGAATACAGCCGAAGTCCAGATTTTTCGCACTTGGATCTCTTCTAAATAATTAAATCTGCCAATCTAGTTATCAATTTCCTCTTTTGTTTCATTCATAATATACGACCAACTTGCTGCATACTGTTTTCTAGTTCTCGGTGATGTGGGAAAACTGAATAAGATTTTAGACAGAAGCTTAGCTCATGACCAAGAATTCTATGTGAATGGAGACGATAACAAAACAAATGTGGACGTTGGTATCAATATTTTCAATAGTTTTAACTTACTTTGAAAAAGTGATGGAGAACATTCTCTTTTTCTCCATAAGTTACCCCCGAAACAAGCACATATGTCAGTAATTTCAGTTTATCCTAAAGAAAAACGTGTAAAATAAATTTATCAGGATTTTACCGTTTTTCCCAAATGAATGGTAGTTTTCTCAAGTTTTAAATGTTCTCGAAAATTATTATGTGCTTTGCGCCTTGGATAATCTTCGTCCGAAAATGGTAAATCAGGATCATTCTGGTGAAGAAAAATTATGCTCAGATTAACGTGTACACATGTTACTTCATCCAATACTGGACTTTTAGCCCACGTCAACACACTTGAAAGCAAGATGAACATTTTCTGCTCCATGAATTTGTCCATGTTCTCGTGCAATGTCTCCACCATCCATTGTGCTTCATCTATCAAACTGCTGTCATCTTTCACATTGTATAAGATGTAATCGCAGGTGACCAAACAGTCGTATAGTTCTTTTCTTTTTTCTCGCTAAAAGAAAACAGACTTTAGAACTGAGCGAACAACCAATATTGATTAGCCACTTGGTTAAATAATTACCCATACATTTAATGTAAAAGTTGTGTAGCAATACTATATTAACACACTTTTACGGATGTACCGAAGGCTTTTAACATTGAATGAGATGTTCAGTATGCAAATTGAGTCCAGTTGTCGATTTACCAAGAAATATATGACGTTAACAACCTTGTAGAATACGCAGAAGTAAGCAGTAGGTCTGATGAACTGTCCAGTATTAGAGTTACGGTATTGGTGTTACACGAACGCCCGATAGGAGAAATATTTAGTGAAAACTATTGGGAATAGTGTAGCTGATTTGGAGATCGACGTTGTTCAGAAATATAAGAAAAACTCCACATACTGTAAGACGGTTATCATTAAATGTTTCAGTCCTTCATTCTCTGCAATCATAGTAAACTTGATTCAAAAGTATTATTTTTTAGATCATGTAAAAAATTCGACTGTATGACAAACCGAATTGTTTATTTTCAGCCTGTGTATTTGTGGTGATTGTCACTGAACCTATTTCTCATTACTGTTGTTTTATTACATTGCTGACCACAAGTTGTACAATTGCGCTCGAGGGATAAATTACCTGCTTTGCCTAGTTCGGTTGTTATTACTGTTGCGTCGAGGCTAGCTCTGGGGTTGAGCTAATTTAACTACTTCATTTCTGTATTCCTGGAACTATCAAAGTATTTTTGCTCCGTGGTCAGTGAGATGTTTCCTTGTCTTCAGAATCTTTACTATATTATTTTAGTAGAATTGGCCCAGGGTATAAAATAAGGCAACTCATCACACATTTGTTACCTATCTTATATGACTTGGACTTTCGTCAGAATAGGTCTTTCGTACGATAAAGCTCGATTCTATTAGTGTACATCCATGGAAGTTTAAGCAGACTTCTTTTCTGAAGACAAAAGTTTCAGTCAGAATGTCGATCTCATTGTGTGTAATACTGTACTGATAGTATCGATTCTACTACTACAACTGACGTCACGGTAATGCACGTTTCCTGCTGTTTGAACTTCGCGTACTTCACTTCCTTCCTACATTATATTGTGAATTAGATTAAACGATCTGAAGTTTTTTATCCTACTAACAAAGACGTTTAAAGGAAAAATACGGTTTCCTTTTCACAATCGCCAACGAAATGAACGTTTGCGCATTGTATTTTCTAATGTCCCTATTTTACTGACACATGGATTATGAGGCATATGCAGCTTGTGGATTTCTAGGCTATCCACAGTTGCATATGATGATGTGGAACAGTATTCAGGTAATCTGTGAAGTCATTCTCGTGTTACCAACGAATGTGATGAACTTCAATTTTGGTTGGTACCTTAAGTCTTCGCTGACAGGTTGTCATATTCTTGATCTCAATTCATCCACTCTTCAACATTATCTGTTGTGCTTGCTGAGCTTCCGTGACAATACCAAGATATGAAACCAACAACAACAACCTGTGAATCTACATAACTCTAGTAAATTGGACTGGTTAGGACACCCATTTCCGTGAAAATCGGTAGACCAATAACATTTAAAATCTTGACTCATATTCATATAGATTAAAAAGTTCTCAAATTGTTCATAATATTTTGGCGAAATACGTTTAATTTCCGTAGTATTAAACATCTTCGCTTGAATTTTTTTTCAGGTATGAAATGATTCAAGTGTTACGAACCTGATCACATTTTGACGTGTGCGGTAAGCAAAGGTTTGGCGTAATTACAATCATAATTATTACTGTATATTTGGCATAACTTTTCGTCTCATCTAATCCCACTCGGTAAAATTATCAATCATTCCGCATTAATGGAGAACCTAAATGTTCCCTCTTTGTGGGTACACTTAATTGTAATTCTCCTTTATTTTTGTTTTGTATTGTCTTTTATTCGGAAACAGTTAGTAATCTCATTAAGATTTCACTGACAAGAATGACCGATTATCCTTTTTGTATACTCCTCTCGATTCGAACATCGACAAGTTTAATGATTTCTGAACGTATAATTTGATAAAACTTCCTAAAGTGGAAACATCGATAGTTACTTCCTCCCCGTGTGTGGTCAGGTAACTTGAGAATTACTCGCAATAGACCACGACTGCGCTTTCGCATAAACTGGTCTAGTCATGTGCAGTGTGATATGATTGGCTCAATGATAGACATACATGTTTGGTGTAAACCTAGTCTTAAAATTGCGGTCGTGGCATAATTATGCATTATCGGCGAGCTCTAACAAGAGTGAAACTCGGATATGTTTCTGTTCGTAGAAAACGACCAGTTCAAAAGTATGTCATTATGGAACGTTTGATGACATTTGGGCGGTATTCAGTTCACTTCTAGCAAGCAAATAAAATCTTTTCAGCACTGTTTAGATATAAACTAAATACTTGACTTCAACCAGATCCGGGACTAACAACAGTGATCGAAGAAAACAAAAAGAAAGGATGAGCCCGAGAAGAACTCTTACTCAATCATAGACAGTCATTAATGTGTCAATCAAAACGTACTGTCAGTTCTCCAAGTATTTTAAACAACTATCAAAAATTTTGAATGGAACAAGATTGACCATTAGAAACGTGCATAAAAGAACTCCAAAAAATCTAGTCATACAATTATAACTGCACATGTTTAGTGAGTGATATACATAAAAGCTTGACGACAGAACAAGCGAGTCAAACTATGTGGTGAGAACCCATATCATTAGAAAAAACACACTATCCTGGGCAAATACTCTAAGTGTCACAGCCTATTTTAAGACGTCGCTTATTTCGACAAGCGATGAACAGTATGCAAAATAATCCCTTTCAGATCAGAGTAGCTGTCGAAAGGTGTGCAGTTGGGTTTATACAACTTCATAGCTGTACGAGTTAGTAATAAAATGCTAAAAAATACAAAATTAGGTTTATGCTTTGATTTCAATACACCAGTTTTTGTAATTCTGTCATTACTGGATGCACAACCTCACGTATTGAGCATTGCTGTTTCCATAGGGAATGTAATCGGTGACTTGAATCTATTTTTCTGCAAATAGTCCAGTAGCTTGAGCAAGATAAAATACCACCTAGGTCTATTCCAGTGGATTTAACCTTTCTTCTACGTGAACGACAATGTGGTCTTCATAATACATCTGGGACATGTAGGATTTGGGTGTAAGTCAAAAATGTCCAACAAAGAGCCGTTTCATACTAGTTAGGTGCTAGTCACTGGCTTAGAAACCATCTAACTAACGATATCATGAAGAACGTGTTTGCGTATGCATGATCTTGCCTTATACATTTAATGGTACTAAGGAACTGATTCACACTGCTTGCTGTAGTAATATTTCTTAACTCAACTACACCGAATCGATTTTATTATATAAGTACTGTATTTCTACGTTGCGGTTCACTACCGTGGATGTCTGTAGTTTACAATCACCAAATATTTGCTCATCAAAACGCGGTATCAAGGATTATTTGAAACCGTTCAAAAGTTAGAGCCTAATTCGGATAGATTGCAAGAAAGATTGGAAGTCGGCACTTTTTTATCACTGCTATTGATAAAGTTGCCTATTTGTTGTTTAAGAAAACCTGATGTCTCCTCATTTTCTACCTACTCTTTCATTCGATGTTATCGAAGGTTTCTTGTAGAAGCATATCTTATCAGTTAACTATGATGTAGCTCAGAGTGGACGAAGTCAAAATATTTGTGATCTCATTCCAAAATTGGAAGCTTAGGCTTGTTGCCGTAACAGTTGCAGATCAATTGTAAATTCGGGTTTGAGACAGACTTACTGCCAGAAATAAGTTACACGGTCTAAAACGCAGATTATCGCTTTTGGGAAACCTAATATTGTTAATCATGCCAAAATGTTAACACCGCTACAGAGGCGGATGGAATGGCTTTTTTAAACAATCTTAGTCTTTCCTCTAAACTGAGTAATTCTACTTATGCTGAAGTTTGCGTATAATCAAATAGATCTCCATTTGCTACTCCGCGTGATGTAAAACCTGTATATTGAGAACTCAATTAATGCACTTCCTGTAACAGTCGTTATAACCACCATCATCATTTTCAACTTTGAGCCACACCAGCGAGCATAATGGAACAAGCTACCGTTGATCCTGAAAATGGGCGGCAGAATTCTAGAATAGTGAATGGGTACACATGCATAATAAGAAAAAGGAACAGAAGGAAAACAGGCGAACAAAAACAATTGAATTTCATGACAAAGAACAGTTAACAAGTTTGTGAGTAGGAGCTTGTCACTAGGTTTAACACATGGCCATATCAGACAGTGTTTTTAGCTAGTACAGAGCAACCAACAATCCTGCTCAGTGGGCGGTCAGGGATTTTATGGGCCGTAACCACGTCAGCACCCGGCCGCTTTAGGGTTTACTCCAACCATCGGTAGTCACACTGAACAATCTGCGACGCATCAGACGACTCTTCGGAATACGGAGAGCATAACACTCAGCGAAGACTGCATATTCCCAAAATACACGTCAGCGGACTGTCACCTGGCTGACACAGTCAGCCCACTCGATATAGGCTACCTGACAGAAACAGCCGTGATCAAATACCAAAAGTCTACATACACATTCCGCACGAATAGAACATGTTTCTGATCCACAGATCAAAACCGAGTGTGCACACTCATTGTAAACATTACCTTCATTATATAAATGGACGTGTTTGCGACGCCACTAGTGACGAAATTTGGCGAATGCACTACGTCCTTTTACAATCCTCGTGGTCACCTCATCCGCATTATTACAGGTTGACGAGATCACACTACCCAGATAGGCGAGGCTCTCAACAAACTTCAGCGCCCTGTTTGCAATAACAAGAACAGAGTAAGTACCACCCCAATCTTTTGACAATACTTTACTCATTGGAGGTACGAAATGCGTATCATACAAACTAGCCACAGCACTTAACCGATTCAGCATGGTCTGCATGCTATGTGCAGAACTAACTAAAACAAAATCATCTGTATACTAAATATCAGTTAGCTTACTACCTGACAGAAGCCACCCTCCGAGGTTCTTGAGACTTCAATTTTCCGTCATTCTTTTTGTAGTACACTCTAGTCTATCCATATTTAGTTTAAAGGACCTTCGACAACTGATTGTGAATATCACACTACATTTCGATAAGGTTGAAACAAACATCTAAGGATGATTTGTGCGTTGTTAACAGGGGAAGGTAGTGTAAAATTGGAACAAGCTAAATGCAGACTGAAGGGCAATCCAACGTTTTGAAACAACGTATTCACTCTTATGGTCTTCGTGATCTGATTGAAGGTGTTCCCCAGAATTTCATTGGACAAAGCACAATAATTGTTATTCTCCAATATGGACATCACCAATCGTCGCTTCTATTGAACTTGTTGGAATGACTTTACTCATATGTGATGATTATCTCATAACTACAAACAAGTGTCTGTCACAATGCAGTCGTCCTACAGAAGAGCCTGAAGACATTCTCAGTCGTTTTTCTGGTTCGTTCAGTCAAACTCTATTTACAAATCTCCTTGTTGTTAATTCTGGTCAACCTATAAACATCAACGCTGTGGTTGAAATCCTTCGATACATTTTTTTTGTCCTGCAGGCTTTATGTTTCTTGCTATTTTTTAAATCGATTATGAATTTTATGACTCCAGGACGTCACAATTTATTAAAACGATTTGTCATTTCAAGTTCTGAATAAACATCAACTTAATGAACGGTTGCTCCTATTGCTTCATTAATTTTCTGATTACAGTTGTGCCGCCAATCCATCCAGTTGCAAACTAGTCTTACCTATCTTGATTATTTGATTGATGACAACAAATTTAAACTTGAGCTAAATCAACTATATCTTTTAATAAATTCACATCGTTCAACCAGTTTATACGAGATACATCTTCTCATTGAACTTACGCAGTACTACTGAAGATTCGTGCCCAATTTTGTCAGAACTGCCGAACTACTGTCATTATTTTCTACACAAAGGATTTTGTGCAGAAAAATCGTTATATGAACATTATTGATAAATCAAAAAGTGTTTTTGAAACTAATGCAATTCTGCAAACATTTTTATCACAAAGTTGTTCTGTTTTACTGACTGATGTTTCACCAGCAAGTGCTGATGAAATCCTGGAGCAAAATGCCAATTTTGTCATTTGTATACCTCACCTGTTACGTAGCATAAAATGTGGCCGTGCAAAATCTTGATGCGAATCGCTGGTCATATTCTGGGCTGCTACTTGTTCACAGGAATGAATTTACCGAAGAAAGTTTAAGATTGTTGTTAACGATGAAGATCTGAAATTAATTTTGCATTAACCAAACTCATTGGCTACATCTTCTGCAACAAGTTTCAAACCAGATAGTGTAGCATTTTCTTCTTATGATTATCTTATTAAGAATCAAGAGGCTAAAGTGATTTAAGCGTGCAAATTACAAGTTACACCGTTTTAAACCTGGAGATTTGAGGAACACTGATTGTTTTCTTCATTGGTCATTATTTATTTCTCTATCAGTACTCATTTGTGAGATGAAGCGTTTGAATGGACCTGCACTTCAAAATAGATGGTACCAAAATATTAAACGGAGAATTCCCTCATGGTATTCGAGGCAAACTGCGTTTGATATTACTTTTGACGGAATCACAAACACTGATGGCAGAATTTTTAACGCTGTTGCAGTTCGATAACAGGCTTTATAGTATAGTGACCAGCGATCTTGTGACTTCTCTAAGGATCCCGGCTACAACCATGTTTTCCCGTTTGTTTGTTCTGTATGTATGCTTCTGTGTACGAATGTTATAGGAGGTGTGATATGAACTCAGAGCCACTTTCTTCAGTCGTGCGATTAACTACACACAACGAATGCTTACTATTTTCTTAACGGCTCATCCAATATTCTATACTTAAAAGTCGTTTAATCCGGACCTATTCGAGCGGTGTTTAACGCACTCCAAAACTACACACACTTTTTGCGTGGCGCGACTTTGAGCGCCGCCGAGTGAGCTGTAGCCCACCGCGCACTTCTTTCCATTTTCCTCTTGGTTGCTGCCATTGGTCACAGACCAGGCTAGACCTAACTACTTGTCATATTTCCAAACAATGCCAAAAATATACGGTTTGTTTCCAAACCCCGCTGTGTTCTTTGGTTCGTTGCCTGTTATGACTACGTTCCGACTGCTCTTCAGGAAAGGTGTATTAAATTGTTAGTGGCCGAGGGATTAGCGTATACCCACTTATCCACTACAACAGTACCATCCATTTCTTGCACATAATCCTTGGGAAAATAAAGTCCTTGGTCCAGATTTCCCGCAAGTTCCATTAATGGACTAAAGTATTGTCAGCACTACTGAAAAGGGCATTAACTGTTTCATCAACCTAGTGTTCAAGCATTCATATAAATATACTTCAGTCACAAGGATGAATTTATGCGGAATAGCTCTGAATGTTCTTTCATTACAGTATGTGTTATTGACCGATAACTCACGCTATCCATTCCTGAAAGTGTTTATTGCTCAATATTCCAGTGTGGAATTTATTACGTAGGCATTACAGAAATCATTCGACCCGGATGGCGTATAACCAACGTTGTTAACTGAAAATGGCACGTATCTTTCCAAAGAAAAATCCTAAAAGTAACTGACACAAGTCGGTTGTCGTCCTTGTTCAGCGCCTGTTGAATTTTTTGTTTAACGGCCTGGCCAAAATCTTTACCTGGACCTTAAAGAGTGCTATCAGTGTCACCAAACCGATGAATTCAGATGAACTTGACAAAAACACACATGAGATTTTGGTTCATTATTGTGAAACTGCATAATACAACCTGTAGAAAATTAGTTAAACTGTTTAGCAAAAGTAATATACCGATCTTTACCTCGGACTATTTTAATCTCACCGAGGCAATGATACACACCGTCTACCTTAATTATTCACGATAATTTTGTAAATAGGATACATCGTGTTCTCGTTATTAATAACAAAACAGTAAACCGACGGCGGTAAGAGGGGAAGATTACCTGAACTATCGTTGAATGTAAGAACATTGATGGAAACTCCTCGGACATCGTTGATATGTGACGTTCATCCAGGCGAATATTTATACTTCGGTTTAGTTGATGGCATTACACAGGCGTTAGCAAATTTTCAGGTGCGGAGCGTTGTTGCCATTAGAATACATATGGATACTGGTGGCTTGTCACTGACTAATTCTGATTAGTACACTTTGTGGCCCAGATTACAACGTCCGTGCGAGCCACTTGTGTCCCAATTTTTTCACTGTTGTTGAATACGGTGGAAACGGCAAACTATAGAACGTTAACTTTCACCTTCTTGAGGTTGTTGATGACCTACGTGGTGTGTTGTCAGTCGGTATGCTATTTGCAGTGGCCTACGTAAGCATTAGCCTGAAAGCTACTGTCTGTGATAGAACACCTCGAACGTTTGTTAAACGAATACGTATTCACAATGCTTGTCATGACTGTGATAAATGTGACCAGAAATGATAGTACTTCAATCACGATGGGCATGTTTACTTTAAGTAGCACTTCCGCAAAATCCGACGCTTCTTTTTGCGCCTCACTTCTAACGATCGCCTCCCCTTTGGCTTCCCTCCCTATTTATGTGATATAATGCTTTCCAATAGACTACATGCATTCTGTGTTTGGGCGTGGTCCATTGGTTGATCAGCAACTGGACTTCGGCATACATACCACTGAATGCTCGCATCAATTCCCAAGTGCTCAACATAATCAATACCAGAATTCTGCAGTGTCAAAAAAGGTGGGTCTGGGATTTCTCCTGCAAATGCCGTGGGCTACTTAACTTCATGTAGTTGGAGGCAACCAAATGTAAACAGTTCTTGCTTTATCTGGGCTCTGTTGTTTTGAGAGACAATCTGGACAATATCGTGCATAAAACTTTTAAGATATCTAAAACAGATATTTTAACCTGAGTCAAGTGAGTATATAAATTAAAAGCCAAACGAACCTTACTGCCAATCACGCAATCTACTGGCATAGACTTACATTATTTGGTTCAGAATAAAGTTTTTCTTAGCGTCCAAGGCGTTTATTTAAGGATTGTGCGTATTGCTCGGGACGATGAAAAGTGAATTACTACTTCACTTATTGCTGTCTGCAAAATTTCGGAAGGTGCTCTTTGGGAACACAAAGTGTAGGCAGGATTATTATGAAACCACTTCGTAGTTTCTGAAAAACCACAGACTCATAAGAACGAATTCTATTTGAGTGCATCAGGGTATAGTTTTTAGGTTTTGCATTATAAAGAAAACATCACATTGATGTAGTTAACATACACTCAGTTAATACCCGTGGTGCGACGTTTGAGTACTGTTAATGTGAATTTCTCTCCACGTTGTCTGGTTAATATCTGACTGTTTCCTTAGCCAAAAGACTTCGCGAAATGCGAAGTAATTATTACTATTCGCCTAGTCGCCCTAGTGATGGTGAAAAGGTTCAACGGTGGATCTTGTGTAAAGTTTATCCGTGCTAGGGACCACGCTATGCAGTGCCTGCTGTGCGACACATGGTTCAACACCTCCTGTTTAGACATGTCTAGTGAGGTTTACAAAATGTTGACAACAACACAGTTAGGCTGCATCCACCTTGTTTATTTCTGTCGTAGAACCGCTAGGCAGGCTCCCAGTTCTGAAGCTAGCACCTCATCATACGAAGTGTATGATCCAAGGGCTGCAGCCAGTAAGGTATGTAATGCGAGTATTCCAGGCACAGTATCATATGCATCGGTTGCTTTAGAAGCAAGTTCGAAGAAGGTTACTTCAGTTGTTCCGAAAACGCTCATGCTCATTACTGCTGACAACCCGCCAACAGCTTGCAAGCAAACACGACCGAATTCTGAGGTTCTTCGCTCGATCCTATCTAAGAAGCCCAGTCCTGCTGTTTGCGAGAGCTACATTACTGATGGCGTAATTTAGGCGAAATTCTCTAGGGGCACGAACACCGTCGCTCCCAAAAGGTTAAGCTCATCTTCCCAGGAGGATTCTATCTGAGAGCCTTCCGGAATGTGCCGCCAGCTACTTTAATCTCCGTAGCGAGCATGATCGTGAGCTCTGGACGAGTCTTTGCACTAAAATAGGCATCATCACCATACATACATTGGTGGTTCACACTGGTACTTAACTGCCACAAAATCATGTAGAAGAAATGCAAAACTCTGTATAGGAAGAGAGGAAAAATGAAAAGAAGGGGACTGGAGGGGATCTAACTACTGAAGCGCAAGATGCCTACACCTTGCAGACAAACAACCGAGTTACAAGTAAAAGTAAGGCGTCATCAACAAGACAGCTTCCTTACGGCCTTCACTACCTCACTCCATCAAATGCACTCACTTCACAGACAGCTCAGCCAAACAACGACAACATTCACGCCACTGAGCTCGGTTAGCCGCCATCTACCAACTCTATGAATCGCGAGGGCTCCAGCCCGACAGACAAACCCGTCGTACAGTGACGAAAATGAGCATAAATCCAAGTGTCCCAAACTCTATCACGAGGTTGCTGAGGAAATTGGATTCGCCACATGCTAACAAACCTCGGTGAATAAGGGTTGTGCTTCCGTCATCCAATTTGACTGAAGACGTTCTCCTAGCGACATATAAACTGCTGGACGACTCTGAGGCCCGGGTATACCAGGATATACCATGGGCTGATCGCCAGAGGCCAAAGCTGGCAGAGAATAAAACTGGAACCACTGACCGAGCTCACAATGTTATCATCAGGAGTGTCCTCAATTCCATTAGCGACGATCTGGAACATGACAATAGCCAGTGGTAAGTCCTGTCAACTGCACTTGAACTGACCAACGTCCAACTTCAACGTATTCGCCACATCCTGTGGCCTAACCAAGAGTCGGGTGAATCTTGACCACGACTCCTCAAAACTACCGTCGCTTCGCACGAGATGGCATCGCACATACTGAAGTGGTTTCGCTATCGACGTCGTTTTATCCTTGGCAGGATTTCGTCCCACCCCGATCGTTCAAAGGAGGAGCAACATTTTTCAAACGCCAATCACTGCACGCGTACCAGCCGCCTGGTGGCGCCTATTAGGGATCCATTGACCTCAAAATACTCTCCTGTGGAGCCGGCGACCTCCATCAGCGTTGCGTCTTGAATGAACCAACCCATTCACAATCACAGGAGAACGTTCATTCGTTTACTATTAACTCTGTAAAGTGCATGTACATAAATGCGCTTAGCTTAGTAAATAAATCATCAAAGCTTCTCGAACTTCATTCCACCACAAAGCCCCAGAATGTTACTATAAAGAAGTCGTGACTTAGCACTTTCTACCTAGATTCTTATATTGCTTTAGAGTATATGAACATATTTCGTGAAGATAGAACTAAAGGTAAAGGAGGAGGATCGGCTATCTATATCCACACTTCTCTTCAAGCTTTCCTTTTTAACAATCCAGTATTTGCCGCGATTCAGCAACGGGTCTGGTGCTGGATTTGTCTAAATGGTTCCGAACACTGACTAGTAGGGTTTCTCTATCGTCTTCCATCTTCAGATACATCAAGAGCCGAACTTTTATTATCTGAAGTGCAGGTTTTACCCACCTCAGGGCAATTTCAATTTACCTGAAGTTAATTCTCCGGCTTTCTCGTACGCAGGCACTGAAAATTCTATGTCTGCACGATTTTTTCACACAGTCGGAGTATTAGGCTTAACGGAGCACATATCTGGTTTCACTCTGTGGCATACTGGCCATAATCCGTCGCGGCTGGGTTATTTATTCACTAACGAAGAGTTGATGGTAGATAACCTTACAATCACTACACCACTAGAACTAATTGATCACGCGGTCGTCTTACTTGGCCTCATTTGTAGAACGAATCTGGTCAGATCAACGACCAGCAACCGCAGAAACTTCCGGAAAATGGACGTGGGGAAACTCCGTGGCTACTTGGAAATGCAGTCATGGGCAAACTATACCCCACTCCACTCCGTAGATGATCTCTGTGAGAAGCTTATTGTCATCGTTTTTGCAGCCGTAGGTGAATCTACACCAATATTGGGCTCCAAACGAAACAAGCCTCCGAGTCAACTAAGCTGTAGTACACTTAAACTCATACTGAAGAAGCGGTATGCTTGGACGTGCTGTCGCGTAACAAAATCTGATGCTGACCAAAAACTAAATGCTGGCGTAAGGCATCGATGTACATCGCTAATGGGACGTGATCGTTTTCATTATCAACAGCATCTTACAGAACGTTTCATCGCTGATCCGAATGGCCTCTTCCGATTTGTATCACCAACTCGCAAGACGAAAGTCGGAGTTCCACAGCTCTCAGATCCATCAGGCCTTACTAGCTCTGACACCGAGGCCGCTGATGACCTTGCTGAGTTTTACAGCAGTGTTTAAGTGCAGGCCTAAGCAGTTCCTCAGGTTTGACTTGACACCAAATTCGATGGCACTTACAATGTGGATACTTCCTTTACGGCGGTGTTGGCTAAACCCAGGTGCCTTAGGGACAGCTCTCCTGGTCTTGACAGTGAACCTTTTAAGGTCCTACGTGATGCAGCCGAACAGTTTGCTGACCCACTTAGCTCACTGTTTACGTAATCCGTACCCACCAGCTGGAAACTCAGGAACACCACACCCGTTTTCGAAGTTGGTAGGCGAAATTGTTCCAGTGATTACAGACCAATTGCATTGTTGTCAAGCATCTAAAAATTTAGAAACGATCGTATACAACTCGTTTTATAAGTACCTCATCTCTCGTGAGTTTTTCTGCAATGCTCAACATAGATTTCGGAAGCAGCGTTCATGTACTACAAATCTGCTGATAGCCACCGACCAGTGAACGAAAGCAGTTGATCAGGGTAATGGAATAGAAGTAGTGTATCTCGAATTTGCAATGGCATTCGACGGCGTGGTTCATGTTGTTTTGCTCGGTAAGCTTTCCAATTATGGGTGGGAGGCAATCTTCTTCAATGGATTCAGTTGTATCCTGCGAACAGTCTGTACAGGATACGCATCAATGGTTTATTCTCTACCTGCAAACCTAGCCTCAGTGAAGTATCCCAGGGTTCATTTCTTGGCCAACTGCTATTTTTGGCATTCATCAACGATCTTCCACTCTCAATCACTTCTCGGTTACTACTGTTTGCGGACAACGTCAAGATTTGGCGAAACGTCAACATAACCGATGATTTTGTTGTCCTACAGAAAGATCTCGACGTTCTTTTCAATTGGTCTCGAGTGAACCGACTCGAATTTAATGCTGATAAGTGCAAAGTTATGCACACTCGCTGCTCTATAACAACTAATTATTACCTCCACGGGTACCCGCTTCAGACAGTTCATTTCAAGAAGAACCTAGGAACTACTGATTCGCACACTATCAAGCTCTGTGAACGGTGAAAGAAGCACAACAAAGGCTAGCAACATCTCAGCGTTACTGAAACTTCTTTTTCGAAGAGGGGTGAATCACCACCCCCGTTCTTCTGACATAGCGCTGAACGTCCTGATAGGTGTGAACGTTCGCACAAGAACAAGTGGAGGTGTTTCACCCCCTTCACAATTGTGGTACGCGAAGGTGTGAACGTCCGCTGTGCATGACGGAGGCAGTGCTCTGCCTGAAAACCTGCGGACGGTCACCATTACTCCACATGAACGGGTGATGGTGATTCACGAACAGTTATTACCGAGGACACTGGGTCTATCCGGATCATGTGAACACCTGCATCAACAACGCGATAAGCCCACGTGGAATGATGGCTAGGTAATCTTTGTAGTCTGACCGCACACAACCATCGGGCCGGATGCTGAACAAAGACACCCAAGCTGGGTTTCAATACAATTTCAACTGGCTGCAAGAAGACGAAATGTTCCGAAAGGTTTCAAAGGAACTGGAAATCTCAAACGTTATAGGTGTGCGAGAATTCCTAGGAAAAATAGCACACTATATCTAATAAAAGAATTCCTATTCCATTCGATAGTTGATCACTATTGTTTGCATCGTTTGCAACCATGAACCACTCAACCTGTCCAGCATGGTCTGCATGCTTTCGGCAGAGGGGCTAAGTAAGACAATGTCGTCCGCGTACTCCAGATCGGCCAATATGGTACTAGGAAAAAGTTCAACACCAAGCCCACTGGTCTCCTGAAGCGCACCCTCCAGAATGTCGTCCATGACCAAATTGGACAGGAAGGGGGAAATCGGACACCCCTGACGAACACCACTAGAAGTGATAATTGCCCGAAACAGTTGTTCATAAACTCTCACTCTGCTTGCAGAATGAGCATACAGTGATCCCAGAAGATTAATATATTTCTCCGATACTCCCTCTCGGCTCTCAACGTTCTACATTTGGTCCACATGATCCACCGGAAGGCACAGATTGTGATATGTCAGGCACACCGTTTGTTCAGGTTTTTCTATAGAGTTCTGTCATACCGTGTGTTCCGGAGATTTGAGTGCTTCTAGTTGGCCCACATGGTCTACTTAGACACACACACACACAACGTCCTACGCTTTCCACTAAGAAGTTTTTACTACCATGTTCCGTAATGCTAGATGTTGGCTATAGCTACATGGTCGGGGTATATGTGCGGATTTAAGTACATTCTGGTGTATGAGGTCATTCATGCCACTACGGGCACAAAATGAGTACGTATGGAGTATACTAATGAGCCGGTTCATTTCCATTACCCAGAATGTACATTGCATTTCGTTACATTCTAATAAGGCCCAGTATTTTAATGTATTTTTTCACAAACTACGCAGTTCTTTTATCACGTATCTTGCAAGATACGT
>JTDE01001494.1:133129-146817 GCA_014338405.1 Paragonimus skrjabini miyazakii | reverse complement strand
GTTGTACCGACACATTCTTTGTTTGATTTGCGAGGATATATCACGTCCGAGGTATGATATTTAATTTTCATGTACATTGATTCAATTAGTACCGTATAAAATCCAGTTTTCACGAGCGCCTTCTCATTAACCGTTTGAAGATTATCTTCTCTACCGTTGGATATTGAGAAAGGCATTTTTGGATTAACCGATTACGCGTAACTCGGTGTGAACCTTGAATCGTTAACGAACGATTCAATATGGGTAACATACTACTTGTGAGTGGTATACTACTCACAACAAAACTGCCTCTCATGCTACAATTTTCCTTTTCTTCTGTTCGTATCTTTGTTATGCTTCTCAGGTGTTATTTCCTACCAGCCGTAAGCACTACGCAGATGGGCTTTGTTTAGTTTTCCTTCCTTTGTAATTGACTTTCTGTTCTGCTAATCACGGAGATTTGCTCTGCCATCTAGGAACCTGAAAGCGATCATAGCAGAGACATTCGGTTCATCTGGACACGTTTGCTAAAAAGGTTTAAACGGACAATCAGATATATGCCGCGGTGTTACTGAATATCGCCTAGAATTCATGCATCCGACGGGTTGATTCCTTCAGCCCTCTATCATTTCCAGCCTTCCTCATCACTATTGCCTTGTTTAGCACGCGGAGGAGGGGTTAGGTCGTTATCATCGAACTTGCGTTCATAACCTCTCTGTTTTGGTTGTGAGCCTTCTTCCTGCCATTTTTAAGACCTACAATAAATACCTTGTACTATGAACAGCCACCAGGGAATCATGTCAACCCATATCTAGGCTACTTAGGTAATCAGGACAAGCTGTCGTAAATGAGAGACGATGTAGCGTTTTGTACACTACCTTCTATTTCATAATTCTCATTGTTATTCACACTTTTTATTTCCTTCAACTTCACATATACAACCGCCGTTTAAACCAACTTAATCGAACTAATCAATAATCAGTAAATATAAATCACACTTCTTTGGTTGCGAGCGTTGCTTTCTTTTTGCGTCCAATGTCGCTAGTAAACAGATTTTTGGAGTGTTAGAAGTCAACGAAATCAACCGACTATTGCGGCAAATTTCCTTATTTATCTGTCACCGAAATGACCTCAGTTTTGACCTCCAGGATTATTTAGGAACAACACGACATATTGCATCTATTGGATACTGCATTCGGTGTAGTTGAATTATATACCAACGCACCTTAACGAAACATCTGTTTAGATCTCATACAACGGATAGCTGAAAACTAGTAGACTCCTCTCTCAGATGGAAGAGTTTTATCTCTGGAGGCATTCCTCTGGTGTTCCGATCAGCGCCAGCAGATTTCACTTCGGGCAACTTTAAATTATACGCGCTTTGCGTTTCATGAAAATTATGGAATATGTCTCACCGAATCTATGAGAAAAATTCTCAGGTGAGCTCGATTAGAGCACATGATGTAGGGCGATACAAAGCGTAGTGGATCTAAACGCTATATACAGTTCAAGTGTTAACACGGAATCAAAAAGTGATACAAAATGGAAACAACTGACTCACAGTAGTTCGTGAAGGTGCGTCGTTTAGAGTTCCACCACACTGAATGAAGTATCCAGTAGATACGATCCGTCGTATAGTTCCCAGGTGAATTAAGAGGTCACAACGAAGATAATTCCGACGACCGATGAGTTTACAAATTTGCTGAAATGAATGCGGATTCCGTTAGCCATTAACTCCCCCAAAAATCTGACCGCACGCGACACTGAACGCAGAGAGAGTGTAGCATGCAAGCCGGCTGTTTCTACTCGGATTGTCCGTTACACTTTCGGACCAACTGTGGGACAATGTGGAGACACCGGGGGACAGCGTTCTTCCGAAGTCGGGGTTCCAACAAGTCCTGCAGAAGGAAACAACAAGAAACAAACATGAGCCAAAGGCCCAGTAAGCCATGCACACGACTTACACAAACGATGAATAAAACAGCGCCGACAACACAGCAGCACGTTCCGTCACCAATTCAAATTCAACTAGTGCGCACTTGCTGGTTTCGGTCGCACACTACAGACAGAACAGTTTTGTATTGTTCAATGAATCAACTCACATGATTTAAACGAGTGTACATGTGAATTTTAAGAGGGTGAAAAATGCGAAAAACAACGAGAATTATGCAACACAAAATGCTGTATAAGACGCTACAAAAGTAAGTGCACATAATATACACGATTCATAATAGTATGAAATGCCAAATATATACATAAAGCAACAGAAGAGATATAACGAGATATATAATTCCTGTTTATGAAGAAGTATTCGACGCACATGCCTCTAAAAAGGTGATCTCCATGTACCCCAAGGTTTGGTTTAAAAAGCTGAGTTGTTATACCAATTTCCACTTCACAAGGTGACCCCTGATCCAATAGTCAAGGTCATGCCGAAAATGGTGACCTGAGGATGGTAGACATAGAAGGTCAGGGGATTTTGCTATTATTTAATGTAAACAATGTACGAAACATATGTGGAAAATGTTGTCTGGATGAGGGGAGGCAGGAAATCTTGAACTCTTACGAATAACTTGAGATACATATGAACGACTGAGTTAACTGCTCAAAATCGATAGAATTTTCAAATTTCGTGAATCGCCCAATCAATACGGGGTTTTGAGTGCCCTGACCTTATGAAATGCCTCCTCGCGTTAGGTGTATTTGTGGAATGAACAATGAAGACAAAATTTTGTGATACATGGGAGAATGTAAAATGACCCTGTGAACTATAACGAATAATGCATGCTTAAATCATCATTAGAACGGTAGATGGTAAATTTCAAAGTAATAGCAAAGTGTTTGTTGAAAACAACAAAAAACTTAAGACATAAGCGCATAATGTTACGTTATCTCACCAATTTAATTATATTCCGTTTATTTG
This sequence comes from Paragonimus skrjabini miyazakii, assembly GCA_014338405.1. Classification (NCBI taxonomy): domain Eukaryota; kingdom Metazoa; phylum Platyhelminthes; class Trematoda; order Plagiorchiida; family Troglotrematidae; genus Paragonimus; species Paragonimus skrjabini miyazakii. The sequence continues at coordinate 143,915 of JTDE01001494.1, read as the reverse complement.
CAGGGATTTCCTTGGTGGCAACTTTCCTGCCCAGGCCTGGGCGCGGAAGCCGACTTCCCTTCAGCTGTCAGGGAGACTCAGTGAATGGCTAATAGCAATCTGAAAAGCTTTCAGTACAATCCAATATGCTGTTTAGGTGTGCACGACGCAGGGGAACTGGCAGATGCGGATGTTTGTTTGCTCACAAGCACGACATCAATCGGTGAAAGTTTGTTCTGGCCAAACTAAACCTGGAAGTAGACAGATTCGGGGTGTAGTCTGTTTAACCCTTCCGGCGCCCAGCACAATTGAGCTTAATATCCGCCCCAAGACTACTAAGAATCACCTTACTCACAAGTGATATGTTGTGCACCGTGCTCCAGAAGTGGTACTGTGATGATTGTAAATCATAACGAAACACTATATGCTACTGTTGTTTTACTGCATGGATAATTACATTGTACAGTTACAAAATACATTACAAGTCCGTTGGCTTACGTGCTGTATTATTATAGCTGCATTATTACCTTGAAGAACTACAACTCACTTGAGCTTCGACTTCACGGACTTCACGGACAGGGTCTTAACGTAGAACGTCTTTTGTGTTATACCTCCCACGGCAGTAGCTGAGGTTAAGATGGTCAAAATACCAGAAATCATCAGCAGACCACCGCCTCTGCACAGCCAATAATCCTTGTAGAGCCGGCCTCGCCAATGTGGTGCCAGTTACACACCTGAAAGCAGACATTAATTCAAATAAGGGTGCGTGGTATAAACACCAATCTGCTGGGGTGTGTTTGATAATGTTCTCCTCATAAAAAACAGAATGCAAAAATTGCAACAGATTGTCGACTCAGTGAAGCTCACATTCCTGGGTGGAGTGAAGACATATTAGACCAGGGGATAGATCTCTTCGGTTAGTCTATCTCTCGTAAGGACCAGTTTGTCAGCAGAGGGGGAAGACGTATTACGCGCGATCTCAGACAGAGATATGGTTCCGCTTTCACGTGATGAGCCCCAGTGTGTAAATATTAGGACAGCCTACTTATCACACGCCATTGTCAGTGTTATTTGTCGCACCTCATCAATAACCTCAAATGGGAATAAATAATGCACGGTGCCGTCAGACAAAACACTGCAGCTTATGAGTTTTGCGCCTTCGTTGTAGGTGACTTCCATCTTACTTACGCAGGTTTCTTCATCGGGAAACCCCCGTTAATACTGTCACCGAGTTCCGCGACCTCGTATGGGCAGCGGCACTCCCTGGGCAGGTCAACCAACCCACAAGATAGATAGAAGACCACAGACCATCCTGACTAGACATGCTGCCAACTACTGATTCCCACCTAGTGGATATTGCTGGCGTTAATGCGCCACTAGGTGCAAGCGACCATGACAGCATCAACTTCTGCGCAATATGTTATGTCACAACAACCCGTCCCTTATCTCCGGATGGACGCAATTTTAGGCCTGCTAACTTTCGAAAGATGTGTGAAAACTTATCTCAAGTTGACTGCCCATCACCGGACGAGTGTAGCACGGTAGGGTAACGTATAGAGGCCATCAGGTTAAATCTGAACACCGCAATAACTGGTTCAATTCCACTTCACATTTCACGTCCCAGTTGCAACCGGTCTAAGCTCAAACTATCAGCCACCTGTCTGATGAAAGGGGGGCGGGGCTTGTGGGATAGATTTCTTCTTAGAGGGGATGGCACCTTCCACCTTACATACAAATGTTCCAGTAATCAGTGCAAAGCAGCCGCACGCTCCAACCGCAAGGTTTACGGAGTATAACTTGCATGATCTACTGCTGACTTTCCTACAACATTCTTCGGGCAAATGGGTTCTCAGACCAGGTCTAAAGCTGTCATATCATCTGGCATGGGACCTTCAGGACTCTGCTTCTAGCTCCGAGGTAGCAGAGGTTTCACGTGTCCACATCGGTTTTCGGTAACTTCGCCGACACGGAACCACGCGCCGCTCATTTCGGTCTCAATTGTCGTTCGGATTCACCTCCAGGCTTTACCCCCAACTAACTTATGCGTTACGTTACTCCTGCCACGCGTTGATCAGTCACTAGGGATTGAAGAGATGGTCTCAGTTATGCTAAAACGGTGCTTAGATCGGCTGGCGGAACCGTTTGCTCGTTGGTTCGAAAAATCAGGGTTTATCAGTTGTATTCCTGCCACTTAAGATCACGGTTTCATCTCTCTCATCTGGAAGAGTGGATATCGAACGAACGCCGCTAACGTCAAACCGATTGCTCTACCACCAAGCACGTCAGAAAGAGTGGAGAGTGTACCAGACGATTTCGTAAGCGTCTGCTTAAATACTCACTGACTGTTAGAGCCAGAGCAGCACAGCCTTACAAATGGTCACTCGTACATGACCAACGTACTGGTTGTCGCTGATTCACTGACAAATGCTGCAGAAGAACGCGTCCCAATTGGTTTCGTGGTCTCATGTTTCACAAAGACGTTCGGTACGATCAATAACAGTATACTGCTTGCAAAATATAGGCTTACGTAATGAGGCTTGTTTATGACACATACAATACCTGTCCTGCCGCATAGACAGAATTAGGGTCAATGTTGAGTTGTCCAGGTCATTCTGTGCCACAACTTGTGTCGTAGGTCCTTAGATTGGGTCTTCCACTCTTCTCAGTCTAAGTTAACAATGATTCAGGTTTAGTTAGCTCTCCTGTTTGGGTGTATGCTGTTGACACGAATCTTTGGAGCATTTTACACAGCGTTGAAGATTCAGATGACTTTCAAAGAGTCTAGAATGCTCTGCATCTATCGTCTATGGAGAATCGGTTGCTTTCCAACAGCCCAATTAGAAGATCATGCGTGTTCGTCATCAAAGCATTAGAATTTATCGCGTCGGTGACGCTAACCTAGCCATTATCTGCCTGGACAGCGACGTAGGTACCATTGTTACACTCTCCGAAGTTCAAGGTGGTCGGTTTGATAATTGAAGGGGGAGAAACAAAGTTACTGCCATAAATTACTCATAGACAGCGCTGTTATTATCGGGGAAGGATTCAGGAACTCTTCAATCAATTTTGTCAAACGAACTTCGCCATGTGACCGTCGCCACTAACATGCCATCCATTGTAGCGGCCCAGAGCCGACCCCGAAGGTGCAACTGTAATTGATCAGTTTGCCTCAATGTAGACACGAGTATTTCCCACCGACGTGCCGTGATGATCGGAATGCCACAGGGTTCGGCTTCAGGACCTCCTAGGAGTACCCTCATCGTTTATTACGGATGCCCTGAAGGTGTAGCAAATTGTGAATAATTCAAGGGTTCGGAGGCCTTACAAAAGGCCTTGAACCAGCTTCGAATGTGGTCAACAAAGAGGCTGCTGCCAATAAATCATGAAACACGCACAGAAATGAGTGTTGGTTCTGCTGCTATTGTCACATCCACGTGTATAATGGGAGGAATGGAGCTGCTCGTTGTAATTCGGAGGTTAGACATTGAGTTTCTCACCTCCGGCGACTTCAAAGCCCGCAACCAATAGCGCCAATCTGCTAACAATTGTTTTCCTATGCTATGAATGGCCCGTCGGGCCTTTGTGTACTGATGAGGATACGTCCTTTAAGCTCTCTGTCGCGCTTGTGAGACCTCTTATTGAATATTGCATCCAGGCGGGCCTGCCATGCATAACGTGTGATAAGATAGTATTGGAGAGGGTGACGCGTGTGTGTACTCCACTGATGCAAGACTTCAAAGGCTTGTCACAGACTAGGTAAATATTAGATGCTTATTGTTCACCCTCCATTTCTTCGCATGCTTTCACTGACGGCACTGACTAATAACGCTTGACTCGTCCAGCCTAAGGCGGCTAATACATTGGGGACTGCTGTGTTGGTCGAGTGGACAGTACTGGCTGACTCGTAGTTGAATTCAGGGGTGCACGCCCAGTTGACTCAGTCTTGCCTGGCTCTTTTCAGTTTTCCGCTTCGGTTTTAACAACCTACATCTGTAGAAACAGCTACGGGGATACTCATAAAGTTTCGGTCCCATCTGAATCTGAGTCAGACCTTTCCCCTAATACTGACGTTATATTGCTGGTAAAGGAAGCCTATAGGAGGCTAGTAATGCTCAGGAGGGTTCTCAGGAGGTTTTCAATCGAAAGCCTCTCAGGCATCTGTAAAAAATTGTTGAGGGCTCTGCTGGAAGCCAACGTGCAGGCATGCGCGCAGTACTGAAAGAAAGACGTAACTGCCCTACAGAAGGTCCGCTAAGAGGGTTGACATTCCATCCACTGTGTCATTTGAGGATCGTTTATCAGAATTGGAGCTATTTTCCCTGGTCCACAAGCTTCGTTGAAGCGACCTTGTGGCAGCATGCAAAGTCCCTTGCTCCTTGAATCAGCCCAACAAAAGTATTTTTTACACTCGCCGATACACCGAGTCTCGGGGTCATAGATATAGGGTTTCGAAATCACAAAATAGTCTCATGTGTAGACGGTATAGCTTTGACGTCTGAGTCTGTTCGACATGGAATGCAATACCGGTGACGACCATACTAGTACCCCCAGTCTAATAATTCAGGAGGCATTTATGTGACGAGATTATCCTGAAATGGCTGTAGGCAGTCGGGCACATATAGTCCCATATACCATCATTGGTGTCACTTCCTTTCTTTCTCGCATTTTGCTTCATCCTTCTTTGTTTTTGTTTCCTCCTCCGTATCGTCTTCCGTTCTATCATTCCACTATTATACAACTAAATGGTGTAACCTTCCCAGGTGCTGAAGTGCTCCTAGGTGTTCAAACACTCACACACGCTCACATACTCTCACCATTTCAACAGTTCACGTGACAACAGTCTGATTGTGAAAATGAAATTATATCTCCGGTGAAACCGTACGTACATCAAGCCACTGGCTCATACCGGAATAATTTGGAGCAGGGTTGTTATATAAGTACCATACTTCTAGCTCCGCGAGAAGCAAAATGTCAACAACAAGACCGAACGATCGATTCAAATTCGAAATTTCTGCTCTCGTTTTGCCATCCATTATCTCTAAGTGTCTCATATTTAGTCATTAAAGTGTTCAAGTATCTTGAAAGCGAATTACTGTTTTTCGCATGTTCCTCCAGATTAACTGATTATAATTTAGATTATATATGCCAGACAAACCTCATGCCGGTAATATAATAATAATACATATTTATCAGCACATTTGTGAGAAACACGCACGCATGTGCGCGATTATGACGGATAATTACATGCGGTACAAGCAACAAATGGATATATAACAAGACAAACATGAAATCTGTTGACCAAAGAAGACGCAATCAGATGGAAAATAGTCACAGTCTCCAACGTTCCATTCACACATGATGGAAAAAGGGAGTTCGTCTGTTTCACGGATTCAGTCCAAAAAATGAGATGGTACATTAATTTACCTTTTACAAGGTTAGGTAAAGACGACGTTTCAAATATTTCAAGGTTACGCGGGGAAATACGTGCAAATTAATCCTCGAAGGATTTCGCCGTTAGCTGACGTAAATTCATCCGGGAAAATGTTGAAATAGTTCAGTTTTGGCAAAGGAGAACGGAAAGTTCCAAAATCGGGTGAAGAATTGAGCAGACTATAGCGCAGGACCTCGATGATTGCTCGAAAACGTCAAAAAGTTGACAATTTCGTTAATCGCTCAGCCAATATGGGGTTTTGAGCGTCCATTCATCGTGAAAATTTTCCTTGCATTACGGATGCTCATGGGAATAAAAAAGAGCGCAATGTCATGTGTTAAATGGGAAAATGTGAAGTTATCACATTCAATATGAAGATTATTGTAAACGTTATATTTTATGACAAAAATTTACGCGATATCAAAATTTTTGTGTTTTTCCACTAAAGTGTATAATATTCAGAAATAATTGTTATGGCATTCTGCGATAATTGGGTAACCAGCAGAAACTTCTAGACTGATTATCACGTGATAATCAAAACTCCGTTTGAAGTCTTGACGTCAGTTTGTTTTATAGAGCCAATTTTTAAGCTCGAATCTATATTTTATAGCCCACATTAGTTATTACTGGTTAATGAGGCGGGTTTTGAGGCAGGGGGAGAACACACTATATGAATTGAGGTTTCGGTGGGTTTTTTATATGTATTTTTGACATCAGTTTGTTTTATATGGTCAATGTTTAAGGTAGAATATGTAGTTCAATGCACGCGACAGTTACTAATGGATAATGGAGAGGGGAGACAACGCACCATGTGACTTGGGGTTATAATTAGTTTATATAAGGTAAACTTGGGAGTATTTTTTCTCACAGCTTTTGTGGAAAGTTTTTTTATGCCGGTCAAGTGAACAGTCAGTACTGGCTACCATTAATTATAGTCTGAGTGATTACCAAGGTGAGCAGGTTAATACGAATAAACATATATAAAATGTGGAAAAGTATATATGTGAAATATAATCCTTTTTTCTTTTTGTTTTAAGCACAGCTCTATATAATTGACGCATGTGAATAAAATGATGCGGTTTCGTGAGTGCGTACTGAATCAAATACGAGATGTGGTGTGGATAAACGGTGGATACACGGTAAACAGTTTCAGGCAAGCTGTTTCAAATAGGACCCTGATAGTAAGGACGGGTACATGCGTTTATCCTGTTGGCGGCTAAACGCTATCTGGACCACATTCAAATAGGTCATCAGAGGATACACAAAGTTTGAAGATTGACGTTATGTTCGATGATGTAAGGAAGCTGTCCAGACCTTTTTTAAAATGCAGAATGTTGTTACTGGCTTTGACTTCATTCGGAAGTCTATTCCAAATATAGGAATATTTTACAATAAAGAAGTTGGCTCGTATTTTTTTGCGAGCTAACAGGGTTGGCAATGTGGAACCCTTATTTCTTAGACCATATGAGGAGCTGTGTTTGAACTGAACGGCAAACGCTGTGGTCATGGCGTCCGAGCGTAACAGCTTATACAGAAGTGTAAGATTCAACTTGAGTCCTCGTAACTAGAGTGGATCCATATCGAGTGTTTGACAACGTTCTCTATAGGTGAGTGAGGATGAATATCCTATTAAGCTTTTGGTAAATGATCGTTGAAGATTTTCTAGAACAAACCTGTCGGATTTGCATAGGTTGCAGTAATTGAAGGTGCAATACTCCAGTTGAAGTCAAGTGCACATTTTGTAAACAGCCAGCCTCGCATCCGGTAGACCGAATGTCTTTTTGATACAGCCTATTGTTCTTTTCGTTTTCGCTACCTGAAAGCATACTTGTTCAGGGAGATATAAGGAGTTTGAATACCATATTCCTAGATCTCGAACGGATGTGACGGTGTCAATATGATGACCGTCTAGTGGGACAGACCCATTGGGTATTTGACAACCATAAGTGATGATGTTCGACTTGTTTGCTGAGAACGTCATGAGCCATGTTTTGCACCACGACTCCAAAGATGCTAGGTCGTGTCGTATATTTTGTAAACTCGAGGCGAGGTTGCTGGGCTGGCGGAATGTGTAAACGATTTCGATATCGTCAGCAAACAGATAGCGTTTGCCATGTTTAATAACATCGCATACATCATTCATATACATAAGGAAGAGCAGTGGTCCCAGAACGCCTCCTTGAATCACCCCACTAGTCACGGGTTTTGGCGTTGAGCGGTGCTCTCCCATTTCGAGTTTCGGTTCGGCCTTCAAGATATGACGAAATCTAGCTGTACAAGGGGTCTTGTCTTCCAAGGGACGCTATTTTGATTAACAGGCGCCTGTGGGGCACACCATCAAAGGCCTTTTGCATGTCTAGGAGTATGATAAAGACTGCATTCCCTGCATCGGCAGATACTGATATATGGTTTGAAAATTCCAATTGGCATGTCACGCAAGAGCGCTTACTAAGGAAACCGTGCTGCGAAAGGTTTATCAGGTTTTGTGATCTTCAGAATTCCACGATGGGCGTGTTTATTATTATTTCAAACATTCTTGAGCAGATTGGTGTATGTAAAATTGGACAACAGTTTTTAATGGCAATTGTGTAGTTCGCCGGTATGGTGTTTCAAGGCCAAAACGAGTTGGAAATGGCCATTTAGGCGCGAAAAGATATTTTCCAAATTTTTCATGAAATATTAAAATGCATATTACGGGACAAATATATAGATTTCTTCGAGTATACTAGTGGTGTTTTAATGGGAAAAAACAGGTGTACCTAAAAATCGCCCATCTTCGCACTTTTGTTGAAAAAAATGTGTCGCCATTTTTCTCGATAAAAGCATAATGTTGGCTTTCCTAATCGATTTTACATTTCGAAACTGCTTCCATTGAAATTTCTGCGGTGGAATACATCTTTCCGTCTTGCGGAAACGCTCAATTTTGCGTGGTTTTGGAGACATAATAGAATTTGTAATTTTCGACCACGTTGTGTTCACATCGCATTGTACACAAAATATCACAATAATTCTTAATGAAAACTATCTTGCCACGGTTGTTGCTTAGTTACACTTCAGAACTTTATATTCAGCCTGTTTTCCCGATAGTATTTCCGATGGAAAACGGTCTACGTTATCACCTGATTGCTTCTACCTACGGTGTGGTGTAAACATGCGTAACACGTCCCACCCTATCATTGAAGACGTGCGTTTTGTTTTGTTCATTGCTTATTGATCATGCTTTAAGGTAGCTGACCATATATACACGAGTCAATGCTCGCTTATCCGACGGGTGGTGACCAACTTTTAATGCTCGTTATTTATCTGACGAAAACATTGAGTCCCACCTCTACCGTTTCAGCTACAACCCCTCTATCTTCGAGCCATGGATGTTTATGATTCAGATGACTGTTGGTCTATCTTTTTCCCGGCTGCAGACTTCACTGACGGCTGCCAGTCTGTTATCTCAGGTTTGCCGGAACTGACGGGTGTTTTTATATCTCATCCTGAGCTGTCCCGAAACAAGTTAATTTTGATACCTACAGTGTTCATTTTTACAACGTTGATCATAGCTTAGGTCAACTGGACGGAGCAACCACTAGCGTAAATACATGCGGCATACTCAAGCGTTTATCATAGCTTAAGTCAACGGAGCAGCTACCAATGTCAACGCTGTATGCATGAATCGGAATGACAAACGCGTGAAAAAATATTAATGTATATTATATACTTCATAACAAATCATTGTGGGACAAGGTGGACAGCAGTTTGCCAACGCCAAATAATCTCCTGAAGGTGTGACTGGAACTGCCGTTCGTTTGATCCAGCTATAGAACTGAAATGCTTCTTGGCAAAGAACCAAAGGTTTTCTATTTTCTGCGTTTGATCCACACTATTGTCAGGATCCACAAAATTTTCTGAATGGTTGATCGTCCAATGCTCGTAATGAGCTATTCCATCCAGAGCTCTATAGGCTCTCCATTCGTCTGTTATGATGATGATGTTCGGCTGAAAGCATATGAATGAAGTAATGTAACGGGCTTACTCGGACATGTCTTCGGATGATGGGCAATAAGGTAGCTGTATTCCGTCTGTTCCCAGGGCAGACCGCCACGAACGCCTTCCGCGTCTCCCTTTTAATGCCACCTATTACCCATGCCTTCGGGAAGTGAAGCCCACGGTGGTACTTTCGTTTCATGAACAGTGATTCATCAATTTCGATGATGGAATGAGTTCCATCTTCTTGGCGAATTCCACCAATTCGGTCGTAATAGGACCGTGGTTCCTGAAACTCATGTCACCGTTTGCTTGAACTTACCATCCTGAATGTCAGGCGTATGTGACGATGAAAATTAACGACTGCTTTGAAGCTTATTTTCAACGTTGTTATGCAGTTTTTGAACTACTAATGTAGCAAAATCGTGACCTAAATCGAGTTCTGCAAAATGCAGTACAGTCAAAGGGAATTACCTTCCGACAGTGTCCATAGCATTACACCCGGATGTTGAGCCCACCACAGTTACTACGACAATCTCATCATCGCACACATCCTTAGCATCAGGGCTGCAACTCCGTGTTCTAAGCATGAAGTATGAAAACGCCAAACAATTTGCCTTCTTTGGATAGTGTACTCGTCTGGCGCTGAAATGTCACTAACATCAGGCCACAGTGATGACTCGTGGGCTGACAGTCGTGGAGTCCCAGATGTGGCATACTTGGAACTAAAAGGGGGTATATGGGCGAGCAGAAAATAGGACAACACACTGGCAGCCGTCAGTGAAGTCTGCAGCCGGGAAAAAGATAGACCAACAGTCATCTGAATCATAAACATCCATGGCTCGAAGATAGAGGGGTTGTAGCTGAAACGGTAGAGGTGGGACTCAATGTTTTCGTCAGATAAATAACGAGCATTAAAAGTTGGTCACCACCCGTCGGATAAGCGAGCATTGACTCGTGTATATATGGTCAGCTACCTTAAAGCATGATCAATAAGCAATGAACAAAACAAAACGCACGTCTTCAATGATAGGGTGGGACGTGTTACGCATGTTTACACCACACCGTAGGTAGAAGCAATCAGGTGATAACGTAGACCGTTTTCCATCGGAAATACTATCGGGAAAACAGGCTGAATATAAAGTTCTGAAGTGTAACTAAGCAACAACCGTGGCAAGATAGTTTTCATTAAGAATTATTGTGATATTTTGTGTACAATGCGATGTGAACACAACGTGGTCGAAAATTACAAATTCTATTATGTCTCCAAAACCACGCAAAATTGAGCGTTTCCGCAAGACGGAAAGATGTATTCCACCGCAAAAATTTCAATGGAAGCAGTTTCGAAATGTAAAATCGATTAGGAAAGCCAAAACTGGGCCTTTATGGGAAAAATGGCGA
>JTDE01001494.1:60648-120288 GCA_014338405.1 Paragonimus skrjabini miyazakii | reverse complement strand
GCGTGCTTGTCAGCCTGTGTGCGCTGATGGTGTCACACAGACTTCCAGCTTGGTCGCGCACTCGACGGTCGGATCGTTAACCTCCCTGGCTGCTTTTGCGTGTTGGTGTCGTTTAGCAGTGGTTGAAACCCATTGTGATTGTCGTATAATATACAGTTGGTCTCTCTCAGCTATTCATATTCTTACTTCACGTCTGGTAGCTTTCCCGTAAGCCAGGGAAGCGGTAATTTAGTGCACCGGTGTACCAAACTCTTGCGTTTAGTGCATGGATATTCTAGCAAAATAATATATAAAGTTATACATCTCGATCGCCCTGTTTTATGCATAGGGTTTCCTCGTACTTAGTGGTCAACATTTTACTTCTCACCTAGCTCCGTTTGAGTGTATGATAGGTTAAACTGAATTAAAATTTAACCGGAATTGTCAGTTGTTAGTTAGTTGGTATTGCTATAACCTGAAAATGATAACTAGCGTAGTAAAAAGGTGTTCGACCCTAACGATGCCCGTAGGGGTACGTTTTTGTCTACCAGCAGGCCATAACACGCAACACGGTTGGGACCTCAGCGGATTAGCAATGAATGAATTAAGACCGACCAAGACATACTATTCAAAATCTGCCCCGCGGACATGTGTGGGTTTCCCCAATGTTTTAACAGAGGCACCGTAACTCAAAATAAAATATGGATATTTTGACTCACGTGGACGGACCAAGATTCCAGTTTGCCCGCCACTAAAGTTTATTCTTCATAAAGCGTTTGACAAGATTTAGGAGCGTACAGTTAAGAATAAAAGCAAGTCGCTTGCAAGAGCTGAGCATATAAATCATTGCAGCACTGTCCAAAATTAGGCATTCTTACCAGTGGCAGGTGCACTTTTATCGCGCTTGACTGTTCTCACTTCTTTGACTTTGTGCTTTCCTTCCGAGTGAACCTATAGGAGGAACAATGGAATATCGTTAACTGAGTGCAAAATTCAGGCAAAAAAACAAATCAACATGGTTGAGAAATGCTCCTGACAAAACAACTTTAGTAATCGCACACCCGTGTAGGCACCATGCAGGCTTCCCTTGGAACAGTACTGTGTTTCTGGAAACGCTGCGCGATCCACAATGTAGGGCCACGTGCAGACAGTGTACATACCAGTGGAACTTAACAGGATCCATCAGTTCGTCTCACACAAAGTTAATGGACGGATGCAGTTAAACATAACACCAATCCAACGTTTTCCCCCATGTACTGCTAACGATTTCCGCCAACTACTTTTCTTTCCGTATGAAGGTTTTAACTGCCAGCCGTGTCTAGACCGGAGATATCGCCACCTGTGGACAACATAAGTTATGCAAGAAACAAAATGATTGAAATTCACCCATTTATATACGATTTTCATTGTAACAATTATTTACTAAAGACAACATTCCGTATGGATGTATGGGTCTGTACAGGCCCTCCTTGACCTTCAACGGATTGAAAGCCATTAGAAATATCAGCTACAAGAGAAGATGGTGAATATAGTAAAAAAATCGAATTACACACGAAGCTAAGCTGTGAACTTGAAAGCTGGTATACACTCAGCGTGCAACTACAATTCAATCATGTAAATACTGTAGCAAAAATTTCGTCGCACATAGAGGTCAAACTGTGTAATCCGCAGAAACAAGTCAAGAAAGACCGTGATAGCATTTTTTATACCCACATGTGTCGAGTAGCAAAGTAACCTCAAGTTAATGGACTGATACACTTAAACTTAACCGAAATAAAATACCACGACCGTCAAATGTCTATTAATACCTTCGTACAGTAATACCTTTTACAAAAATTGTTATGAAGGTGTGATTGATTCAAAATTAACCACTGTATATATGGCTTTACTTCCTTCAGCAAAGACTTGCAGTAACCAATATGAATGATGTGACTGGGTTGGTTAAGGTTATCCGAGATGGCAAAGTGCATATTCAATGTTTTCTACATTTTCTTGGCATTTCTGGATCTATTTGGCCTTGGTATGGTGAAGTTCTACAATTTTTGATAAACACTTTCTTTCGGGTCTTTTTACGTTAAGATTGCTCTGAGAAGTCGCTCGGAGTACACCGAATTCTGATCAGACCCATGAATATCAAGAAAAATTAAATAGATCAGTAAATGGACGAATGCAAATAATTGATTGTTACTCAGCAGTTATTCATTGGCGCTACATAGGTTTGGTAAAGCTAAAAACATTTCACCGTGAAATTTGTTGTTTGCGAAAATAAAAACAATTTACACACTACTGGTTACAGCTAAAGTCTGAATAAATGAGTTACCGGACTTTGCTCATGTGTCTCAGCCAACAATTGAAGGAAAGAAGAGCTCAGTGAAGTATTATGTGATGTGTAATAGACATTATGGTCAGCTGGCATGTCAAAGTTTAAGCGGGAAATCTATGTGACGAGTACGTGGCCAACGGACCAAGATTGCTGTCAGGTTGCCTACTGGGTAAAATAAGCTTCAAGTTCGTAACGTTTGGTTATACGTTAGTATCACCCTCGCGGTTAGATTAGACCTAACAGCACACTGAGAGCACATTCAGTGATTTAAATGCTGGTCCAGCAGTATTTAAGAGTTAAATTGCGTTGAGCAGTTGGAATCTGAAAATGAGGACAGCCTGTGCCGAACTTTTAAATGTTGTATTCGATCAACACAAGAAAACAAACGCAAAGTTAATGGTGAAACGGTAGCTAGTAGGAAGAATTGCGAAACTGAGCCACAATTGTGAAAATTTCACATATATCAGATGGCAAACCACAGCAACAATAAGTCTTGATCTTAATATGTTTTGAAACTTCATGAACTCACATACTTAAAATTACCGAAATAAAGTCGAATGTTGTCAATCTCACACAGACATACACACAGTGGTTTAAATTAACTTCTTAAGCACATCCGTGTTGTCAACAATGAAATTATCCGAGAGTAATTGTCTCTAACTCATGTAACTGCCAAAGATACCCTAAGCTATTTTGACATAAGTGCTCTCGTCACATTGATTGATGTAGGAAAAAACAAGACAGCAGTAGATTACACCTGCGTCTGTTTGGTCAAGTCTAATTATCTTACATAACTTAGAGTATTCTGCAGTAATTATCCGGTATTAACGGTTGAAACAAATCACAGCCTACAGTTTTTATCTTGATTGGAAACTTGTCCACACAGTCCTTCTCTGACATGGTTGTTGGAGTTTGAATTTGTCCGCATTACTTAAAAGGATTTGCGTTCAAATGCTTCAGCTAAATTTTTACAGAAAATTGGCGTTTGAATCTTACAATCGACTACTTACTGGTTGAACTGATTCAGATTGAAACAATAAAACCATGACTGGCAGGAACCACCCAGCTTACGTCAGGGTTATCTTTAGGTGAAATTCGAAAGAATGCATGAGGAGATGAGAGCTTATTTTTCATCGTTTCCCATCAAATCAGCATTCATGCTACAATTACTAAGTGAAACCTGCAACTAGGAATGTATATTTTCTGACATTTTTATTTAAAAGAAATGAATGTTCTGTTATTAAAAACAAATTTTGACAAAATTCTTGAAATAAATCCTTTCACCAACGTGTAGCAGAAAAGCAATCACGACAGTTTTGAAAATTTGTCGATGTTATTTTGCAGTGACTTAGAAAAGTTCTATGAATAGTAGGGTGCGTAGCAGAAGAGGGTTATGATGCCGATTTTTACGGTGACACCATTCAGCAAGCCGTAATCATGATTTTAAACTCCACGATATTCTGTTAACCTAGTTTATAAACATCTGCAAATGTTTAAACATCCATGAAGCTGATCAACTGATACCGAGAATAAGATCAAAGTTCATCATAGCTGTTATGAGGGGCATCTTTAAAAATGTTTATAAAGATAAGCTGAATCAATAAGAAAAATGAATAACTTAAGATTTACGGAAATGCTAGCAGCGGTTTGCTTGCTGGTACGTCATTGATCACGTCAGACTGCAGGGTCGAATGGAGTTTGCAACAAACGATCCGCTGCTCACGAAGTCATCGGTCTAACAAATGACACCAACCAACAACTCAGCGAAAGAGCCACAGCCTCAAAAACTCATGATCACCTTGGTACTTGGTTGCCGTGTGAATTACTTCATTTGATAACTATGGCAAATAGCGTAGTTTGTTTCTGATAATGAGTACGATCAATAAGAATGAAAATAAGGCGCAGTATAATATACCCTTCTCTAACAATCGACAAAAGTTCGTAAGAGTCAGTGGAACGTCAACAGACTACCATCGTCAAGGTGGCTCACTTTTGGTTACACCAGGTTATGTTGCGCTGCACATCACTCAGTTCTTCAGATTGAAGTCTGATTCTGAACTCTTCTAGTCACCAACATTCAAGTTATTCGAGACATATCAACACTGATAAATATCCAATTTAGTGTCGTAGTCTGGCCGTATGACTCTCCGATGAATACATTCAAACTATACATAGTCATTACAAATGTGATCATTATAAATGTGGTGAATAAATTATGGGATTCTTGAGAATATTTTCCCCAACCTAGTTTACAAGGTTAATTAAATTAATTAATTAAATTAATTAAATCTTCGAAGAATATGAATAGGTGGCGTTCAATTCACGCTCAACCTTGTAACTGCTGTCTTGACGTTTATCAGTATGCTGGATTGAAATGTACACTTGTATACATACGCTGATGGGATTTTTAAGCCGAGACTGTCAGCTGATACACTTAATTGAAATGGTTTTTTTAAATTCGTTCACTAATCTGCACATTTATTGTTTACTTTCATGCGTTGAGAAAACTCAGTTGTTTATTGTTAAATGCTATCAGATGCATTGCAATATGAAAGTTGAATTGTTCTGAAGTATTTTATGCTCCGAAAGCGAACTGTTCTTTGCAGGCGTTCGATGCTCACATTGTGAACCTTACATCTTTCATGGGGTTATCTTCTAACTTATGTAACATGTGGTGGATCAAGAACTACAACCGTCAAAAGTCTGGGTTGTTTCCAGGCAATGGTGTTAAATTTTTAGCCCTTCTCACACATCCACTCAGCCGATATACCAACCCCTTTAATTTCCAAAATTTTGATAAATGTTAGAATATATCGTCTTCATTAATTGACGACCGTTGAATCGATGACTCAACCTGGAACTGGTATAACTAGAATCAAACTATCATTCAATAACGTAAAGCATTCAGAACTTTTTCTTAATGTATGTGCTGGATTAATTTGTGAAAGTTGAATGTTTCTCAGTTTACGAAAAAACGAATAAACTCTGCGCACCTTTCCAAGAAGTTGATCACAAATCATTCTTCCTAACTTTCCAACGTGCTTACCATTCGCTTTTACAGGATTTCATTCAAAGGGCTGAGAATCTTTATCAAAGAGTAGAGTCGCCACCAATGCATATATCGATATTCACCATCCAATTGTATTTTATCTCATCTAATCAAAATATATTAGACTTTGAGAGACGTTTCCAGACAAACCTTTGGTTGACAATTCTCATACATTACATTTAAAGTTATCCCGTTACAAAGTAACTTCCTCTACCAGATGTTTTTTTAAACCCCTTAACAATTAACGACGTTCGTTTCCAGATTATCTCATTACATTGATCGGAGTCAAAGGATGTAAATGTGTGAATGCATTACATGTGGTTTGTTACACCATGTGCAGTTCCACTCACCTATCAAGTGTTTTGTATTAAACCTAAGGAATAAAACCAGATGATGGTTGAGTGGAGATCATTTGGCTAGCACAGATTAGCCAGATAATAAGTCTGTATAAAGATAAAACCCTCAAATTTGGGAATCAGGAAACCAAGGAAACGTCAGTAGCTATATCTATGCTACCAGCAAATCAGGGTGAGGAGTTTCAGCTAAACAATGTTCACTTTACATTCTGCCGGGCATCGCGAAAAATGGTTACTAACATGTTATTTGATTTGCGTAATTGATTATTTTCTGTGGTTTGCCACCGCTTACAGGAACAACAATAAGAGAACACGAAGTGTACCAAATATATGTTTCCGTCAGAAATTCATCAGGCTGTTACAGTTGTAAAGAAAAATAAGATTAAAAACGGTTACATACGAAGCTTAGTATTGATCGGAATTCACATCATCTCAATTTTGTGTTTGTGGACGCCGATTGCGTGTTAACTGCCCACATATCAATTAGGCAAGTCAATTAATGGCCAAGGCAGTTGAAGCGACTAAACTAAATATTTCTGTCCACACAAGATTGGATTGCGTAATCGAATGACAACGGCCTAGGCAGTGGCCAACATTTGCTGGCGAACGAGTTTTGACCGGTTCGGTGGAATCCTGTAGATAACGGACAGCGACGATGATCACTGATGATCACTATCAGCCAGGTGACCTACAGTGGCATTCATAATTGAGGTTCTCTCATTTGTTCTGATCCATGTTGTGTGATGTAGTCTGATTGTCCTAGACAAGTGTCGAGTCGTATGACTCGGCACTGTTGACCAGTTGCAAGCAAACGAGTAAATTACCATCGATGAGCTGTGGAGTGGCACTTTATCTTTCAGATTTAGAGTAATTGGTGGTGAACTGGTGTATAAGGTAATTGAGCTGGCTATGTTGAAAGTTTTCGTAAGGAAACTAGTAAACCGACGGGTCAGTATGGCAGTTGTACGGTAACTGGGTTTTTATCACCTCCTTGAATCTTAACTGACGTTTGAACTACTTTCATGCGCTTGTGCACAAAATTGTCAGGGTAGCCATTCTCTTGTAAAATACGTGTCACTAACTGTAGCTCGTGTTCCAAAGCATCTGCTGAGCAGATTTCTCGGGTTCTATCCGCCAAACGTTTGACCAGGTTTCGTTTGTACGCTAAGTGCGTAAAACCACAAAATTTATTGTACTGACTCGACCAAGTAGTCTTACGATAAACGGAGCGCTTCAAACTTCCGTCCGTCCTTCTACTCAAAGAGACGTCCAGAAAATAGGAAGACCCGTTTTATTTCAATTCTGAGGTGAAACTCATCAGCGGATGTGCGCAGCTGAAGTCCGTTAAAATATCAGCCATGTTGATAGACGAGTCTGGGATAACGAACAAATCATCAATATAATGCCTGTAGAAACCCGTTCGATTTATAACAGTGCTCAGCACCGTTCGTTCTAATTTCCTCATACAAATATCAACCAGCAATGGTCCTAATGGTGATCCCATTGCCACTCTATCAATTTGTCGGCAAATGTCACCACTAAAAATGGACACTGCAGATTGTTAATGAACCTGACAAGCAATTCTTTCAAATGCCCTGTTGGCAAGCTGATCAGAATGTTGTAGCTTCCAGTACAATTACATAAGTAATCTATTGCTTCCACTAGTGGCACATTAGTAAATAGGGAAGTTACTTCAAGACAACGCATGATTTTATTGTCGAGGTGAATGCTGCAAAACTTTATTCACGAATTCGAAGGTATCTCGCATACTCTGAAAACGAATTTCTCCCCAAACTGGCTCCAAGGTCTTGGTAACTCACTGTGCTAACACGTGATACGGTGAATTCTTCATATCCAAAATAAGGCGCAGAGGGTAGTGCCACTGTCGAGACCGTTGTCATCCGATTACGTAATCCGAACTTGTGTGGACAGAAAAGTTTCGTTCAATCGCTTCAACTGCCTTGACCATCAGCTGACTCACTCGATCGATATGTGGGCAGTTAACACCCAATTGGTGTCCACAAACACAAACTTGAGACTGTGAATTTTGACCAATACTAAGCTTCGTATGTAACCGTTTTTAATCTCATTTTTCTTTACAACTGTAACAGTCTGATGAATTTCTGTTGGAAACTTATATTTGGTACATTTTGTGTTCTGTGACTCATCCATAAGCCAACCACTACTTTTCATGTAGTTGAAAAACGAAGGCATCAGTCCAACTTGACTTGAAGGCATTCAGGTTTGCTAGAAGAACGTACGTTGTAATATATGAACTCATCCTGTGGGTAAACGTTTTAATTGCTCTGTGATTTCATGTTTTTATGTTAGTCCCGTCGTTTTTGCGATATATATGATTAAGATTTCTTGAAACATTCGGTTTTGACTCATTACTGTCTAAACTTTATTTTAACCTACAGGCACTCTCATTTGATGCATACTATCAAGAATCGGTTAACGAACGTCGTGAAGAGCAATATCGAATCCGAAGATGTAAAGTGATTTTCTATCCGGAAGATGATACAATTCAAGTGGTCGAGCCAAGAATCGCTAATGCTGGCATACCACAAGGTATGTTAAGAAGACACTCATTCTTAGAACCAAAAGATGTAAAAATGAAAGTTATGTGAAAATTGTATAACATTTGAATTTATTTTCACATAGGTTTGGTTATTCAACTGAGTAACACAGCAGGTTTACTTTTGTGAGCGACCAAGTGCTGATATTTTCAGTGATTTTCGAGTAAACTTTGGCGCAGTCCAGTTAATTGTCGGCGGGTAAAACTCAGCTTCCCTCAAGTCGAGTGTAATTATGATAACAACAACATTTATATCAAAACCATTACATAGTCCAAAAGCGAACAGTTCAAAACTTATAGCAGTCTGGACAAATTAATCTTTGCCTAACTGGAACAGAGGGCTGATGTGGTGCAAAAACGGACAGTCAGACACGCAAGGAGAACAACTCTATTTAAACTACCGCTGCGTGTTGCGTAGTACATCTTTGGCCACAATCTCTGTCTGCTTTTCTGGTTGTATCTTGCAACTATGCACAGGGACAGATTAACAGCCGCAAGAACTGGCTGGTTGTTATGGAATTAGGGAAAGTGGACCCGCTAAGACCACGATGTGAATGAACCTGATTCGCACATGCTCAGTTGTTAGGCCGATATGGACGCACTCTAACGTGTACCTGGTAAGTAATGAAAGCGTGGATTTGTCCTTAAAGCGTAGAACGCACATAGGAAGCACGCCCGGTACATCTGTAATCTGTCTATGGACGCATGGGCTATGCGGTTATAGGGATTGAATTTGGTTGGCGTTGTTTGAACGATCGGATAAATCAAGCAATCCTTCTATCGGGCTTTAGAGTGGTGGACATGCAGGCACCAGTTCTTCTGCTGCCGTAACAGCTAAAGGCAGTCCCGGAACATCCACAGTAATCGATGGATCGCGATCTCTAATTTTGTCCGGAGTAGGTAAAAACGGTTGCAAATCCACTATAGCTTTAGACGGTATTGAACGCGACCTCAAAAGGTGAGCGGCGTGAGGATTTGCTATCTATTGTGTGTATGGCAGGGAACCGAATGAGAGCAGTCGGCCGTATCTCAGCACCATGGCTGATTGAGAAAGTGATCACTGGAAGTGGTTTACTGGATATGACAGTGTCAGGAAGTAGCTTATTGTAAACTAGACAGTTCATAATAACAGCCAAACACTAGATATCACCCATGCCTTTTTGTTTCAACAAAGCTTCCTTACGGATATCTTCTGAAGAATCAAACTAATCGCCTGTTGCAGTTTTACCGCATTGTTTCCCATGCTTGTCTGTTCCATGGACGCTTTTATGTGAGGCGCTAAGCTTCCAGCACATACAAAATGTGTGGCCATCGAGAGTGAGACTGAACCAGGTTACCTGATTTCAAACTATAGTAAACTCAACGTGATAAGAATAGCATATTATCGGACTGTCAATGCGCAAATACACAACAGTGGAAAATAAAAGGGGTTGGACGTCGTCGCTCTTGATGATTTTAAAATAAACCGACTGGATGTTTTATCCTGTTCTCCCAATTATGTGATGTTACCACACGTCTGCCCTCGTCAGCTGCCTCCCCGGGCAACTGTACTGCCGCTTACGCTGAAAAAGAATACCTGAAGAGTTGACTCCGCATATGTTGCGCTGCGTTGTGTCTGACCACGCTTTACACACCCTCGAACGAATTCAGCACCAGAACGTATGTCGCTTGTTGTAGGAGCTATCCAACGGCGTACTTTGGATCAGTTAACTCTCTTAACTCTCTCCCTCGTTTTTTTATTCCATAGTTTAAACTTTGAATTGTTTTTAAGCCATGGCGACCCATTCGACCCATTCTGGTTCTGTGTGCTATTCTTGTTGCAGCCAATGACTGATTTTTAGTTTACATTTATATGAAGTAATGCATGCTTACTGATTATAGTCAGCGAATCGTAACTGATGAGATCGGTCGAAATATTTCTGCAGCCTACATCTTACATAATCTTACTTGTGTGTTCTAAATTCTCACTCTGTCATAACACCACTAAAATGCATATCGCTCACTGAGCTGCTAGCAAATGAGTGTTAGCATCTCAAACAGGTAAGAATAATAAATACCTGCGGTTTTATTTACCAGGAAACCGAAAAATTGCAAACCGGAAATCAAAATAAATCATTTGCAGAGTTGATTGAAACAACCGCGACAGAATTTCTTACGCTGAATGGAAAATAAAATTTTATAACACAACCACCGAGAGGTAGCCTGAAATAATTTAGTCACAGACCCTGAAATTTTATACAATCTTCAGGTATATGGATGTTAACGAAAAGGCAATTTCTGGTAGTCATAGGCCGTGAAAAGTAAAGATTCTCCTAATGTTGACCAGTAAAATGTACGTTTTTAAATTGGGCAGAGTAGACCAACAAAACAAATGACAAATGTTCTTCCCACTAACCTCCATAAGGCATAAGCCAAAGGGTACGATAATACACAATTCAAACCATACGCAAACCTTAAGATTTAAGCTGTTGTGCTTGTTTTTATCAAACCAGCTCTTTTGTCCAACACACCATATTTTCTTATTAAAGTCGCTTCCGAGAAAGTGAATTCTTCCAGCAATGTTATAATCAATCATTTTCTCGCAGCGAATTTTCATGATAAAACTTATAAGGAAGAAAGCTAGGATACTCCAGCATCTTATAAACCGAGCAACCACTTATCAGGAGTTGTTTGGATAACTTGCGTGCTGTAATCTAGGGGTTTGCTTTGACAACGGAGGTAACATTTCTGTCCGTTTTTATCGATCGTTACACGTCTTCGACTAGTTTCTCAGTTCCTATTCTTCATGGAACTTGTCTCATAGAACCGTTCTTCACTCTTTACATAAACACCATTCCCTTTGTTTATCCTCGTTTCTAACCCATAATTACAGGAACAATTATCCGGCGGCATCGCATCTCCAAACCGGAGCCAGAAAGCCATCTCTTCTACACCATTGACGATTTTAATGTAGGCCGAGAGTTTACTGCTTATGGGAAAACTTTTCGACTGGTAGCCTGCGATCCGTTTACGGCAAACTTTTTGCGTCATCTTGGTGTCCGATTGGGAGAGCCTGAACCCATACCGGACGATCCGTACAGCGAGCATCGAAAAGCGGTGAGTAAGCGGAGTGTTCTAACTATTCCGACAAATGGTTAGGCATAAACTAAAGATCACGAAATAAGTTTTCTTGTTTTTGGCCGTGTTTCTACTTTGAGGCTATCAAGAGTTGATCACCTGTTAGTCAACTCGGGGTTAATTAAGTGACACTCTTTAAAAAGTAGTAAATCTACTCGACATGGTGTAGGTGTATTTACTGTAGTACACTGCAATGTCCATATGTTGCGTTGTATTGATGGTGTTATTTGATACTCGTTAACTTTTGTGTTTACAAGTAAAACTCTGCCAAACTTATGTCTGAGAAACTGTAAGCTGACTCCAGCAAACGGTACATCAAACGGAGTGTTTCACATGTATCTTCTACCGTCTTCTTGGGAATCTCATTGAATCGTTTTGGTATGCTCATCACACGTGTCTCAAAATGGATTCAATCCACATTTGTTTTAAGGCAGCTACTAAAAATCTTTCATGGAATTGTAGATCTTTGCTTCACAACATATTTGTCCAGTGAGTGCATGCCGACTTCTCTTGATCTGGTTTCATTGTCAACATCATCATTGTTAGTTTTAAACCGCATCCATGGATACGGTATGGCTAGTGCCACTGTTATTCTTGTCATTGGTTTATGAAAGGGCATAGTACTAATCAAGCACAAATGTATGGAAGAGGGTCATATGCCAAGTAGTCTTACGCATGTAGATGTTAAAGTAGGTGTCAAATTGTTTGACCTGTGAAGTACACTTCAAAATTTTACATGCCTATGTCGTTTGATAGCTAATAAAGCTGCCCTCAAAATATTGATTCATTGGGTATTTTTATAACAACCAGGTGTACCAAGTTAATCCAACCGTCTCTTGAACAACGTCTGTGGAACACTATTGTTAGCTGATCACTTGTAATACTGTCAAATATAATTTTTTGTTTGACAGTCATGTGGGTGGAATCTCCTTAAGAATATTCAGAGTGAATTCCTTTCATTAATTGATTTTTTTCACTCATTTCTAAGTTTTTAAAGGAGTCAGTCTTAATCTGCTTGATGTGACGTTGGATGTAACCATAGTTTAGGAAAACGCAATTTTCAGCGCTCCGTAGTTTAGACATTGACGAATCCGTACTATCGTAGATCGAGATTTTGCCGAGAAATTCACAATATGTTAGCTGCAATTTTGAATTGCTCAAAATTTTATTAATTATTGTCAAAGAACAAATCTGACCTCTTTTGGGTTAAACGAAATGTCGGCCTCATATATTACTGTGTATGGTCGTGGTAATCAGCTTTTCGGAAAATGAACAACACATCCTGAACACAGCTGCGCCTGTATGAAAGTGAAAACAATGCCGTATTAGAACTAGGTGAACGTTGCGTCACGTGGGAAATCGAAACTAACTAACCTGACATAAGAACAAATTGTTATAGAAAAAGATAAATGGGATTCCGAAGACAGAGTTTGTGTTTAGTGGAAAACAAAACACACGAACCTAATGGATATTAGCGGATAGCAGTTGTGTCAACAATGAGTTATTAACACAGGTGGTAATTGACGTTAAACGTCTTGCCAACAGTAATGCTCATCTGAGCCATTGTGTAAACGTTAGTGGAGTGAGTTTCTGCCCAGTGAGTCAGAAATGGTCTATCATGGTCAAGTTTAGGTAACGACTCATATATGAGCCACAAAAGAATGCGTTAAAGGTTCTCATCTTCAAAACTGTAGCCTGCCCGAGCTGAAGATAATAAGGACTGAGGCTATCGAAACAGTAAAGTCATCACCGTCGTCATCACTTAGGATGGCAATGCATCTGCAATTAAGGATGCAGTCAGACTGCCTTGAACAAATCCAAGCTTAAAATCTAAGTGGAAGAAGAGTTGGGACCGAAGTGACTGATATGCATTTACTTACATTTGTTGAACAAACAATCAAACTGACGAGGATAATAAGGTGGAATCGTAGATATTTTGTGCTGTTTAATTAAACATCCCCGATGTGCATACAATTTAGGTGAACAATAGCGGAACTGTCCGTTTATTCCATCTTTTTAATTTCTGTTGTCACATACGAGAGCCACAGCCATTTTGGCACCATTTTATCTTTACTTTCCAATGCCTTTCTGCTACTGAGAATGTCGGGTGATTATATTTTCCCCATAATTTCCGCATCACCCATCAACAAAGTATTCTCGGAATTACTTGTGATTTTTTATAACTTCGCCATTAGTTCACTGAATCAATGCAGCCACTTAGGCCATATGAACGACTTGACAAATTGAAACAATTTCTGGATCATGATCGTCACGTACTTCGATTCTTCTGCTTCTGGGATGATACGGAATCATTATACGGTGATCCTCGTGAGATGGTACTAAATTACTTCTTGGGTAAGTCATCCTACCTTGATGTCGTGTATCCAAACTTATCTGTATCATTCACTAGCGTAGAGAAATATTTAAAAACTTGACATTTTCATTCATCTCAGAAGTGATAGTGTTAGAAGACAAATACGAAATTTTAAAATCATCGTCCTCGTCTGCGGTTATGATAAAACTGTTTAGTAATGGACAACAAGGGATTCAACTAAAATGGTGGATTCGTAGAACCGGTAAACCCAAACTATCTAGACTGCCGGTGTTTACTTGACTGATCTGGCAGATCACGTGGTTTTGTTTGGCAGATGAAAAAAGTTGCATTGAGGTAACATGCATCAGACCACAGTACCATCAGTGCGTGCATATCACCGTTCATTAAGTATTAGATAAGAATTCGGCGTCTTGTCATTAATATGGCTACGTGTTCCCAAGTTAACATTTGACAAGCAGATACACTTAGATCATCCCTTTTTAAGACGTTCAGTAACGTTGTGGTGTTTCTCAAATTTCATATACTGTAGTATTTATTATTATTATTATTAGGGTTTGTATGACTGTTTAATGCCCTCGGGTTGCTTGAGCACCCGATGTCCGTTTAAAACATGGTCCTTTGCGACCGTATGAGTTATCACTCAATACGATTCGTCATTCTTAATATTACGATCTAATTGTTAAACGTGGCAGATGGAGATACATTAGGTCGAAAACTAAGTATGATTGACACTTTTTCTAGAACGAGGTTGAATAGTCAACCCAACTGACAGTGAAGTAGCCGGTACGCAAAGCTATTCAATAATTTAAACCATACTAAATTCGAACGGGCGTGCTCACAGATATACGTGAATGTATACATAGTTGGACGATCAAATGGTTACGATGTGAATCAGTTAACCGGTTTGGAACGAGGCTGATGTTTTTGTGGTTCACAATGCTCATTAACTGAATTATTCTACGTAAGTGTTCCACCCTGTTCGTATTCAGTGTCTAGGTGACCTTGACCGGGCAGGTAACAGTGAGTATGTGTTGATCATTACCTCAGATATCGTGACGTTGAGCTGTAGGAAGCATGCTAACCGTTTGACAAAGTATACCTAGGCGTTCTAATCCCATTAGTCAGAAGCGTAATGGGAGCCATGCACATGCCATATCTGATCGGCGCTAAGTAGCGATGTTTAGTGTTTGTGGTCAACATTTCATCCAAAAGTATAAACAATCACGCATATATCTGAGCAAGGTGATTCAAATTTAATGAGGTTTTTAACACTGATTAGTTCTTGTTACTAGCTAGCCAGACTTTTGTGTGTATCTTACACTCAGTCTTGTCTGGAAGAGTGAATAAACGTTGTGTACTCTTTGATCAAAATCACTTTCACTGGTCACACATTCTGGACCAATAAATCGAATTTTCAATTATATACAGTTTGCGTTATGG
This sequence comes from Paragonimus skrjabini miyazakii, assembly GCA_014338405.1. NCBI lineage: Eukaryota > Metazoa > Platyhelminthes > Trematoda > Plagiorchiida > Troglotrematidae > Paragonimus > Paragonimus skrjabini miyazakii. Next base: position 105,111 of record JTDE01001494.1, on the reverse strand, counting down.
AGTGACAAACAAATAGCACTGAATCTTGTTAGTTGTTATTTTACCTCAAGATGAAAACTGCCTGCTGAATGTACGTCATTAGTTGGAGAGCACTCGTGGATAGTAACTGTTTAGACGAGTTATTTAACTAACTGGAGTCAGATACTGGTGAACAGACAATTATATTATGTTACTGATGAGTAATCGGGGATTTGTTTAATTTCAAGTTGAACAACACCCACAATTGCCTAGTAGGTTTAATGAAACCGGAGATTTCGACATGTCTAGGAAGTCCTAATAGCGGTGTTATCGATTGGAGTTTACAGACAGTGACTGTGTCTCCTATCGACACGATCGGGCAACCTAATCATTACTCACAAGCGAAAGTGGTTGAGCGTTCACATATGGTAATTTGGTCGCGTCTAATGTGAGGCCAATGGCGCAGTGATAAACAGGGTTGCCTCATGAAAGCGTGACCAGAGTTCTAGTCCCGGCAGTGGCAAGAATATGCTGTATTGACGAGGTCTAATTAGAGCAAAACTCGAATTTAGTGCATCCTTTCGAAAGGGACCGACTGAAAAGTCTATGGGAATGCGACGGCTCTGATCATTTGTGGATGATATTCAATTTGACATTGTTATATGTTCGGACGACGACCATAGACTATGGAACCCCGACTGAGGCTTATGTTTCGCGGAGACTAAGTGCCAATAAGTAAAATTGTAAACTCTACCCTACTCCTTCCTTTAAGAAAATCAATAAAATTAAAATGACAGACGCACAGAAATGCGTCAAGAGTTGATATTGTCGTTCATACTAAACGCAGTCGTTTATATGTCTTGTTACCCAGCAGTAGTATAGTGTATTTGAGAAAATTATCAGCGGTCACCGTGCGGCTAATTCTCCGTCATTGGAGATCCTCGTAAACATCACGAAAAGCAAAGTTTCAGTAAACAGACAGTTTATGACAAAATCTACTATTTGGCTGTTACAGTTATGTAGAGGTTAATGCCGATTAGGAAGTCACTGACCAATAAATAAAAAAGGGACAGTGTGATTAAATAAATGATTAACATTACTTCGCTGTGGTTGAGAACATAAACAGCCTTCGGTAGTCGGTGTTAATCGTGCTGAAGCAGCAAGCTGTTTTACAGGTTGGGTGGCCGTGAGTCTGAACGAACTCTCTCTGAACACAAGTCGGAGTAACGTAGTCAGATTGCGACCGCCTCGGCTATCGACAGGATGTGGCATTTAGTCCTTCATGACAAAGTGTATGGGCACAGTAGACGGTGTGAAACGCTTTCTCCGTGATTGCACGTCGATCACAGTGGGTCAGCTTTGTCAATGTCGACGGACTGATGTTTTGCTGTCCCAGAGAAAATCGGGTTCCTTCAGGTAGGCGCCAAATAGTGCGACCTGTGTAGGTTAAACCATCGGAGCTGTCCAGTGAATATATGAAAAATAAACAACACTATTAGGCACTTCAGCTGTACAGATCGGTTTGGGTGAAACCTGTTAATAGGACTCATGGCGTAGTAGGTCGTTTTGATGACATTAATTATTTGACGCGATATCAACTTTCATGCTTTGTCACCATTGAACGGCAAACGTGAGTGAACGTTTTGTATCAACTGTGCCCACTAGCAGTCGCGTTTGTCTCTGTTGCATGTCACTGATGAACATTTCGAAATAGGCATCATCATTATGAACCTCCGCAAATTCTTTCATACCTCTTCTACCGCGTCATGTGGATAGATCCCCTTTGTCAGACAACATAACAGGACACGTTCTAAATTGATGATATAATGAAAGATTTGTGAGTACATATGTGTGACTACGGGCGATCAGGTAAATTGTGTTCTGCCAAATCGCGTAAGCCAATTCTTCCTGTCACACTAGCTTAGTTGATTATAAACGATTTGCGTTGGGCTAGAAGAACGCTTAATGCATGCATATTCGACGAAAGGCCTTACGTTCTACAGTTCGAACAGGAGAAAAGAAGCGCGACCACTCATTGTGGACCTTAATGACAAAGTACACTAGGTTTTCCTCTGGTTTAAACTACTTAGCAAAGAAGGTGTGAGGGTGCACGAAGAAAGAAATGTGAGAGATATATAACTGCCCGGGCTTTAGTAATTCTCCAGCAAAATGTGTACTAGCAAAGGCTTGACTTAATAAGAGCATCAGCTTACATCCGAAACAGTAAAAACCTTAATCTAAACCTAAAATCTCTGTCCGATTTTCTACTGCGTTCCTAACCTGTAAAAACATTTCCGCTCGAATAAGATGAGCTCGAAATTTTCGTGAATAATTTGATGCCCGAACCCGAATGACACTCACTTTAACGCAAATGCTATTCCTGTAGACAAAATCCTATTTGCTGTACATTGCACTGTAGTTCTGATAAACAAAACTTTGTTTAATTAATAATATTACCTATAATTTTGATGAACTTCACAAAGAAGTATTGTGCTATAACAAATTTATTACAATCATGCTTCCTTCATCGATTGAGATTTTGGGTAGATCTTCTTTAGGTTAACAGTGGGAAACAAATATATTCTTTTGACTAGTCACTCTGTATGGCAGTCTTTCTAGCTGTCAGTCAATCTTAAATAACTTTATTTGCAAATTATAATCTTTTCGGTAGGTTGTTACGAACTTTGTTTCAATTAGCCATGTGAGTGGTGAACGAGATTGCTCGTCAGAGTGTTTGCCAACACAGCGTCTTGTTGCTGTTTCTACGCGGTACTTTATATGACGCAGCAGAACATTAAGTTATTCACATGGTTTTGTCGGTTGTACACCATGAATGTGATACACTTTGCGAGGACCGCTTTCAAACGTCTTAGTAGGATCGAACAATCTTCTGTCTGTTCACCTAAACAGTTTCAAAATCTTCGGGTTCGTAGTTGTGATCGTTATGCTTAGTAAGTAAAAGGGTTTTCCCTCGAACCAGTTCAGGACTATAATATGCTGTTATTTAAGATTAGGCATATGGAACGTGTTTCAATTTAGACTACTTACATGAATGTAAGTAAACATGCCTGAATCCGTTGAAAATAATTGAAGAGCATTCCAATAATTTCGCTCTGTGCTGTAGACAACACCAGTGCAGTAATTGCAACATTTTTCATAATTGTTCTCAAATAGTCCGATAGAAACTCGTAATAAAGACACTTTCCCATCAGTATTAAAATTGTTTCCAAAGTATCCAGCACTCAATCAGAAATGTTTAAAGCCCCAGTGCTAGCCGGGGTACGACGCTAGACTCTTCACCACAGTAGACACGGAACACAGTTCAGATTTTCACTACTTTTGGCAGGTTTAACAGGCTTCACCGACACACTTATACGGTATCTATCGGACAGCTTTTCATCACGTGGTTGCCAGTTTATTGGTCACTATTTGATCTTCAGCCACCGGCCTGAATTATTGATCCACAGGTTCATTCAGTTCTTACCGGTGTTTCTCTCAATGCTGTCACTGTCATGGACAATAAGTGTGTTGATGTATATTATCTTTGGAGTTGCAATACAACAATTATTATGCACATTACTGATGAAGCCGTAGAAATTTCAAAATCGTCTCATTACCGTACTAAATGCCATTTGAAAAGCCGATGACACAATTGAGATCCGCGAAGTTATCCCGGCGAATTCCGGTCGTGAAGGCACCTCGTGTTTTCTTCGTCGCCAAAAGTTACCACGTGGTGTCGTGTCCGTTCCACTTCCTGGTACCGTGACAGACCGCACATTGTTGAACGTGTTTGGACATCCTCAGCATGGAGGCCGTTACATTCTGGACAGTCTAAAGGTATGCGCATATCATAAAGCTACTTTATATGAAGTTTCATTGAATTTAAATAAGTCCAACCGCTTTTCAGATCAAACTATTCATAATATTCAACCATTCATCTTCCTTGCTAATAGAGAACCGATGTGCAGTGGTCCTCCTAACAAACGGAGAAGGAAGCCTAATTAGAAAGACTAGTTAATAACCTTGCGGATATTGTACGTCGTTGACTGCAACAAACTGTCATGTCTGAAAATGTTTTCAACCAACGATGGGGATAGCCCCCAACTACTCACTCGGGCAGACAGCACGTACGAAATCGAAATACTTTTAACCTCTGTGCACCCACATTTGCAAGGAATTTTACTTTTTAGGGTGCAGGAAACACAGTATTAACTTGACTCAAGTTGATGTATAAACGCATTCTTGTAGGTTAATGATGTTCCTTCAGGACATTAGTTAAGGAAAGGGGATTTGTTACAATACATCAGTAGCATTGTTTGTTCATGACAGAAATGTTAAATTTTATTCAACTTCTATGAACAAGGCGCATAAGAACATCGTGTTCACATTGGAACAAGAAACTGATGACCACATGCCATTTCTAGACGTATCACTAACACGCAGATCAGATGGATCGTTACAGCGAAGTGTATATAGAAAGAAGACCTGGAGCGGGCAATATCCACATTTCCACAGCTACGTACCGATCGGTCTGAAACGGGGTCTTGTACGTTGCTTGACAGAGAGAGCAAAAAGAATCTGTACAGAAGATACGATAGAATTGGAATTAAGCATGTTACAGGATATCCTTTCTGGTAACGCCTATCCTGAGAAATTTATTATCAGAAACATGCAAGAGAGACCTGCGCAAGCTCCAGTATACACAGCTGGTAAGAAAAAGATCTATGTTACTTTGCCGTTCAAAGGGGACGCGGCAGCCGAGCTGATAACGCGCCAACTGACTGACGCGATCTGTAGTACCTATTATGCCGCAAGTCCTATCGTAACGTTCCACTCAAAACGGACGGTGCCACCTAATCTGAAAGATAATATGCCTAACAATGCTGCCTCATTTTTGATCTATTCATTTGCCTGTTCCTGTGGTTCAGCATATATTGGTCGCACCACTAGGCGTTTATCAGAAAGAATTCGTGAACACTGCCCGGCATGGCTTCGCTCCGGAACAACAAAGAACATCAACTCATCCATTCTGGCCCACCTAGTTGACTGTGACCGACACACAGACACAGATAAGACGTTTCGCATCGTCTACCGTGCCCCGGCCGCCGCATCACGAAAGATCAAGTGGCGCTTCCTGTTTATAGCCGAGGCGGTCGCAATCCGATTACGTCAGCCGTATTTGTGTGTTCAAAAACAGTTCGTTCACACCCTGGGATTACCGTGGCCAAACACCGGCAGTCAACGCACGCGACAATTTGATCCCGTCCCCCCCATTTCACCCCAATTAACACTGACTTCCTAAAACCCACCTGCCTTGTGATCACAACCACAACGAAGTCGTGTTTGTGTTTCACCCAATCGCTCTACCCTCGCACTATTTTTGATCACTAATTTTCCCTACAGTTTCTTGATTTGATATATAATTGTACCGGCCTAAGATGAGAATTTATCGAAAACAGTTCTGTTCGCTGAAACCAAAATTGTTCTCAATGATTTCTGTGAGGATTTTCAATTATTCTATGAACGTGTTGTTTACATGGTTCTTGAAAGTTCGCTTCTTTAATGGAGGAACCAGGTGATGATACTCTGATGAGAAATTTTTCTCTTTGGGGTTTATCCTAGTTGGATTGCTGTACATCGGGCTACACTTGAAATCTGTCGGTTATCTCTTTGACTGGAGTCAGTTCTTTTAGGTCATTTTATCGGAACCGCCTATGTCATGTTTACGACCTCTAATACCAACCTGTAATACATTACGCCTAGTCAATCAAGTCTGTTAACTGTAACGCTTCATAGCGGAGTTTGCAGTATGACTGACGTTAGAAACGTTTTATCTGGATCGTCGTATTCGTTTTCTTTGTGTTAAGTTCTCACTTTCGCACAGAATATTTCGCACAGAATAATCTAGTGATTAGATTACTTAAACTATAGGCGCATGGTTAACATGGTACCTAGATAAAAACAAGGTAGCGTACGGTGCCTGATGGCCGAGCGATGTGAATTAATCTTGTGTTCATCTTGACTTTAAGAATGAGGAAATAATATGCCATCCATTAGCCGTAGTCTTGTTCAAATTGACCGAAAATATTTCCAAACATGCTACTCACCAAACATATAAGTAGCCCATGTTTTACGTGTAATTTTATCAATCGGAGGTGTTTGCCTCGAACGATTTTTGAGTGCATAATGAGAATATTTTGTAATGAATCATCATCCTCGGTGTTATTTATCCACCTGTCTACCTGCCTGTTTACCCGCCCACTTGCTCATTTCTCAAATTTATTTATTTCTAATATTCTATTATAATTATACCCTATTACGCAGTTGCCTCTTTAGATTTTCTAACCGGATTTTCCACTTGTGAATTCCCTTCATTTTATGTCGTCAGATTGGTGCCGTCAAAGAAGACTTCTACACCGATCGTGATCTTACAATTGGAGCCAGCTTGAATGTGTATGGTAGAAAGTTTCTCATTTGTGACTGTGATGAATTCACTAGGGAATATTATCGCACAAAATACGGTCTCAGTAAGTTTAACGTTTGGGATTTATCTAGGTTGATTATATTTTGTTCATAAGAAAGTAAGAACAAACTCTACAATCTGGACAATTTATTAAACGTGAAAAGGATGTCACCCGAATTCTATTTTATTGCTACAATCTGTCCTACAATAATAATGCGACCTGGGTTCTGGCTGAAATTCCAACACACATACGTAGATTCATCCGGCTTGTGCAGAAAACAGTCGAATTTAAAAGCTGTGATGAGAACAAGGTGTTACTTTAGAATAGTGTAACATCATTACAAACATTAGTAATAGTAGATAAAGGCTGACTAGCCCATACTTACTAGGATAACCATGTTATAATACAGTTTCACAATTTCTTTAAAGTATATATGAACTAAGTTTCGTTTCACAGTTTTGCCACAAAGTTCATTTCTATTATTACTCACGGTTTTTTCACGTAAAATATTATGCCTCCGATGGATCTTTGCCTTCCACCGATTCTTTGATTGGTAAGCTCAGAACCTTCAATGTACATGTCTGGATACTCGTTAGGATCAAGTCTCAGAGATGAGTAGGTCATCGTAAGAGGCTCATTGACACCAACTTGTTGGAAGCATCGACACATGTTCTGGTTGAACGAATGCCACAAAAATGTGATATGCACTTTGGACTGAAGATTGCGTCAGCCTGATATATCACTGGCAGAATATGTTCTTCTGCGAAGATAAAAAATGAGAGCTGGATGCACCGAACAGTTGAAATTAATAACAGTATGCCTTGCTTGCATAGTCCAACCCCGTGTGGAAGTGGTCAAAAATTAGTCTGGGGTAGACAATATTGTTGTTCAGGAATAATTATCAACTATAACAAAATCGTAGCAACAACAAACTTTTACACACACCGATCAATGAAAATTTTGAAACCACCGGTTTGATTCTTTCCATATATGTGTTGTTTGTTAGTTAAATTTCCTGTTATTCTGATCACGCCGCTTCGTTAAACTTGGGTACACTTCAATGAATCTACTCACTAGACAAGGAGACAAAGCAAACAGTGTAATAAACGGGGTATTTTAGTGCTTCTAGCCCATACTCAGATTCGTTATCAGAAATATTGCTCAACCAGTAAATTTATGTGATTTAAACTTGGAGAGAAGTCCTAATCGTTTGGGTCACCCGATTGGAATTAACGGGACAGTTATTGTGTTTCCTCTCGAGGTGATCGGACCACCTAGGCATTACTCACAAGCAGATATTTCCGAGGTTTCCCATATGATGATCCAGTCATGCCTAATGTGAGGTCACTGGCGCAGTGGTCAGCACGGTTATCACATGAAAGAGTGGTCGTGTCACTACTGATATAGCACTACTGATGAGCTCTAACAGTAGCGGAACTTGAGAAGGGTTGGCTGAAAAGTCTATGGGAATGCGATTGATGTAATCAATCATGAGTAATGTTCAAGTTATGTTATAGCGAACTCCCCTATTACTCACCAGTAAACAAATAAAGGTTTCAACAGAAGTTTAAACGTGACGAACAAGTTGGTTTTCGGAGTGTTGTCACCATGTCAAGTACGTCACAATAAACACAAAACTGGTTGTCAAGTTAAGACTGCTTGGAAACTAATACAGTGTTGATTGGGTGATACGAACTTGGGTTAATTTGGTGAAGCTTCAATTGTTCCAACGACAGCACGCCATGGTAACTTCAATGCTTGAACAATATACTTCTTCGCCTACCAAAAGTGTGAAATGTCGTGTCCTGGCCGTTGCGGAAGATATCGGGATCCGGTCCCAAAGCAGTGGTCTTTGAGCGCATATGCTTTTGTTCATTCAGTGAAGTCGCCATAGCCTGCCGTCGTTGGAAAACATGATGAGACACTGCAGTAACCGTGACCACAATTACCAAATGGCACTATATTCAAACCACACAAGTTTCCAAGCCATCATAACCTGTCAGTTATTTCTATATTTATTATGTTATGTTTAATCATTTATATGAGTCCGTTTTAATTTCTTGTGTGAACATTGCCACCATGCTGGTTAGCTACGTTTCTAATTGTAACTTGACCAATGGTCCCAGAGAGGGGACTCTCTTCCCACGCTGCTCTCTATGGGGCCATCAACGAGCGATTGACGACTAACCCAACTTTTCTTTAATTAGTTCACTCGGTGGCTGGATCTAACGTTAGGGCAATTCACATATCTCTACTAGTTTTCATGTGAATGATCAAAAATGCAACCTCACTTCTGTACCTTTCTTTTAACTTGTGTGTCATAATTTGAGGGCCTTTACACGCCGTTGTTGTAAGACCAATGGCTAACTTCTGGTTTATTTTTCTGTGAAAATTAGTATATTGAATACGTTTAATGACTCGGTAGGTACCCACGTTTGAAGGTCCAGTGCACACGCTTTGGGTGAAAGTCCATCGATTCTGGTTCGTTTTAATCCTTCCTCGCATTATTGTGATCGGATTCTAATCTCCGTCCACTCGGTAGCTGCGGAGGTACGTCAGTTTACCTTGAGCATTCATCGTCAAGACATCCGTAACTGATGGTTACAGACAGGTCCGGCGACATCATGGATGAATTTGTTCGGTGCAGACGGCCAATGGTCTTGGTCTCATTTCGGTGATGCAATATGCGGCCATACCTTCTCAGATCTCGTCCTTTTGCTTGTCTGAACATGATTGCTTTTCCCTTCGGTAATGTAATCTATTTGGGAGGGAAAATTATTTGTCGTCACTGGCGGGCACTTGGGGGTAAACGCATTTAGACGTTATTTAAAATTGCCTGAGGACCTAACCTGCAACAGAGTGAATTTTTGGTGAGTGAACGGGAACACAGACTACACAGATGTGCACTGGTTGTTTTCGGTTATTTGAGTTTGTCTGCAGTGTACAGTCTTAATACCGGTACCAATAAACAGGTAATAACCAGATTTTCTCTATAGGCGCTTGTTGCTGAGCTGTTACTTATAATGTTTCAGATGTTCTCACCATGAGTTCTGTAACACAACGACAAACAAAAATCGTAGACGAGAGTTGAATCGCCGTTTGTTATAAAAATATGCGCTACCGAAGGCAAATCTTGATTACAGTACGAGTATATGTCTGTATATACCGATGGTGCACATTAGAAAAACGGGAGGATATATGGTTGATCTTCCTTCGTTCAAGGATGGTCTGACTGAAAGTTCTATGATAGTGACGAATTAGCAAATAAGAGCTGTACTGTGTTTTAACACCAAACCAAATAAAACACAATGAATGTGAAACACATAGCCAGAGCGTGTAATAAAACGGTTGACAGATATAACGAAGTGTGTGTTTGTTAACAGTTAAACAATCAAAATGTTAAGTCCAAATTATGTATCGGGTAGGTTAGGTGTTCGCAAGGACTTTTGAATGCAGAGAGCAGGTTTTCGCAGTCGTAGGCTAGTAGTCTGGGAAACGGTTACGGCAGTTTTTTAACGCTCGTTGGACGATCTGAGAAACCATCCTCTTTAAGAATAAAATAATCAGTCACTCGCACTTCAGCCCCTTTTAATCACATCGCTGTTTATCAGTATATTAGGACGTTGGCGTATTCAACCAAACAGTCATCTTGTAGTACATCGAATTTATGATGCTCGTCATGTGTAAACAAAGACCGGTTGTAGGGTCCGGAACGTTTTTTGTGAATCGTGGCATAGCGACGGGGATGGATGGAAACGCACACCAGTTAATTGCAGAACAGGTTGTTTCGTCTGATGGGTGGAATACCGAAGCCATTAGTGTTCAATTTCTCAGTCCTGATCTCAGCGTTCAGAAGATGCTGCATAAGTTCGAACAGCGCTTGCGTAATTGTTATCAAACAGACAGACACCAATTCTTATTGTTTGACTTCTTTACTCACTTTGGTTACCAGTTCCGTATTTACTTTGTTGTAATTATCCTGGTTCTCAGACACATTGAACAGGTATCGTTCGACAATTTATTGCTTCCACGAATGGTATTTTCAAAGGTGTACGAGTTTTCAATACGACTTCAGGCTAAGTAGAAATTTTGTGCGATCGTCTTGCAGGGTAGGTTGCAGAATGCTTCATTGATCATGTAAGTGTTACAGACATCAGCACAGTTTTGATTTGAATAAGGAAGTCAACTGGAATTGTTTGCATCCACCTATATCTTGAACAGCTTACTACCACCAATGTTTCAATCATTGTTATCGCAAAAATCACGCAAACGGAAAAGAAATCTATGAGTATGAAAACAACTGTGTCACTTTAGTGGCTGACAAGTACACAACTGTGATATTCACAAGTAAAATCAAATTTTACTTACCAATAAGTCCAGTTGGTCAAAACAGCCAGTTTAAAAAGTCAGTTGATCTCAGAAAACTTTCATCACATCATCGAATTTCACAGATAGGCTGAAGTCAATGGGCCTTGAGTTCTCTGCTCTGAACATGTCAGTCTGTTTACATTTGCTTGCCTTGCAGTTTTCTGGACTTCCAATGATCTTGTGATGATAACGAGTATTATTCGATTTTAAAAAAACGTTTTAACTTTACTGCATATGAAAATGTACCTGTACAACGTGTGCAACGTCATTGTCAAAAACTGAAAAAGAGGCAATTTATAACTCAACTCAATGGTTAATGATAAACGTGCTGTCTTTGGGTGGTTTCACATGTGTATCGACTAAACTGTATCTTAGAAATGCCAAAAGTTTGATATCTCTCAACCTGTAGGTCGAACACTAAGAGGAAATATCATTGCGTAAAATGATTATTAGATAACATTTACGAAAACTAAACTGCGCAAACCTAAGTACTCTAAAGTTGCTTAAGTTTTACTTCGTCCTAATTGGTTTGACTCCACTACAACTTCAGTATGAGCAAAAATACGCATTGTGATCGGCAATACTTTTAAATGTTTACGTTTGTTTTATCACCAGCGGATTTCACGCCAGTCAAACCATCAATCCCGGAGACGCGTATTTCAGTCACACGTGAAAATCCTCCATACAACGGATGGGGTTCAGAGGAAGATTCGCTAGCCAACTGCAAAGGGCTTATTCCTGTTCCACCCAAAGGGGACTTCGCCAAATTTATGAGCAAAGATAAACAAGGATTCGAATCATTTATCCTGCGTTTTTTTGCACGTATGGTCACTGACAACCCATTGGATCGTGATCGTTTATTTGTTATATCTTGCTTCCTGTGTGATGATACGTTTTCAATTTATGAGCCTACAACACGCAATTCGGGTGAGTTCATTGGTTACATTCGCGTAATCCGAAATCCCTTAGGAATGAACGATTAGTTTTGGACTAAGAACATGGCATTTTCCTACCATATACCTTGAAATTGTTATCTAACACTTCTGTAACTTCATACATTTGTAAAGCTATATTTGTATAAAGGTATCTGTATGTTCCTGCAAACCGTCCTGGTGTCCAACAGCACTCCACTTCCATTGCTTCTCGTCATAAGTCAAAACGTCTCTTGAATGGGTCACCCTACTAAACAGCAGCCCTCCAAAAATGTAAACATTATGAGCATCCATTTCTACTTAAATTTAGGCGAGCAATAGAGTTCACAATATAATGCAAAACTCACAATATTTTCAAAATGGTGCTTCTATCAAGTTAATCTAGTAGTACTACAAACCGTCAAACCAAGTGAAAAAGATTGGCAAACACTTTGTTAGTTTGTGTAGAACTTTAATAGATTTTTGATTGTCAAATTTATTGTGTATTCATTAGTGCAATCCACAGGGCTCAAACGAATGAGGAAATTACCAATTTTAGTTGGCCTAAGGACGCCATCCTATACCGCAAATCCTACGGCACTCTACGAACATCAGCCTAAAATCATTATGTTCATCAACGCCTTCATGGTTATCAGTATCCTTAACGACAGAATCACACAAATGACGGCCGCTGAAGCCTAACTGCTATAAGATTATGAGAGAGGCGAAGAAAGCACGCCTTAAATTTGAGGAACAAGGGAAGGTAGAATGACCGGTGCAAGATATACAAAGACTGCAGATATGAACTTAAGCATTTAACTACTATACATTCGACCATTTCAACAGAAGACAGGCTGACTTGTAGAATCAATGTGCCATTAACGTAACATTAACGTTATTGTTGTGACTAAAAGTTGGCTCAATTCCCTATTCAGTCCAGCTTGGCTCGTGGCCATTGCAAGTCACTAAAATGAACGAATATTCAGTGGAGTGTACATTAAACTTTACTTTCGCCAAAAAAATAACGTCACCAAGCGATTCATCACTACAGAACTGGTCTCATTAACGTACTGTCTACCAGACAATTACTCCCCTGTCAGAAGCAAAACAAACAGTCTCTGATGAAGTGCATTGGGTCACATTTCAGACACTTTTCTCAAATATAATGTTGAATTGGCAAACACACGCCTGCCTTCACATACAAAGGTTTTGATAATACAGCTGCACGGTGAATCACCAGTTCAATTAAACTGCTTTCAACATCGACGATTCCACACACATAACGTTTTCGACTCAGTTAATTAACGCCATTTTTAGTAATGTTTTCAGGTTTTTCTGGCACCTGGATCTTACACCCTTTTTTTGAACACGGTTGCGGTGAATGTGTAGAATATAACGACCGACATCTTTATCCAGCTTTACTACTTTTGCTAAAGTATTTTTTGGATTGTCTTAAAGAATGATCGGCCCTGTTTACGCATTGTCTTAGCCTCCACCTACTTCCCCCAGTTCACGTGTGATCAAAATTTCCTTCAAGCTGACTCACCCGCACATTCACTTTGTTTGTCTTCATCTACTTTAAGATTGAGATCCGTCGAGTGAAAAGCTCCACATTCCAATAGATCAGCAGTACACACTTAGTTACATTTTGATGGATAGTCATTTGACGACTTCATCAAACAGATACTTATAGTTGAATCGCCCATCTAGTCGACTCAACTATGGTAACGTGAACAGTACTGAATGTGATTACGATCCTGACGATATTGCGATTCAACGTAAACACAGGAATGTTAACATTGAATCCAACAATAAATGCATAAATCAAGTTGTCATGACAGAGACACTACCCAGTAAGCACCTGTCTGCATCCAATATTCCTTTTGTAGTCACTTCTCACAACAAAAGTATACGGTCGCCGTCTATTTAGCAAATTCTCTTATGCCATTTCTTAGACAGTGACCATTTTTGAAGCCATCAAACAAATGCTATTCAAAGTTTTGTTTGAGTAAACATTATAGAGAGCGAACTATGTTCAAACCGAAACAATACTCATGACAAAATTATGTAGCCATTCCAGTTTGTTATGTTGCCTTCCGACCGATATGCTAGCTCAGAGCTAGTTGGTCAGGTGGAATTCGGGTGCTTTGGGAGTCAGATGTGCATCATCTTACGATACCAGCGGGTGATCAACATTACATCCATAGGACAGATGGTTGAAAACGTGAGTGAACATTTAATTAATTGGATTGTTTGCCAGGAGTATCAACTAATCGTCTGCTACGCAGAGTACAGTTTGACCATGCATCAACCGACGGCTGTATGGTGGGAATTACAGAGATAGTGACGGGTCATAAGAAACTGAAGACAATTACTGGCAGGCTGACCAGTGTAAGCCAAGCTGTTTCCTCAGGATGGAGCAGACGTGACTAACAAGGTCCATAACTGTAGTTGTAAGAAGACCAGACAACTTATCAGGCTGATTGTACGCTATTGTTGCTTGAATGAACTTCCCTTGAGATAAGTGCAATTAATAAAACGGGATAGCGAAAGTCGCAAGAAAGTAGTTATTTTAAGAGGACCTCCTAAATTCCACTTGCGTTCTGATTGGTTGTTTACAGAGTATGGACATAACGTTCTCTTTTCTATGTAGACTATGACTTCTCCCTTTTCACTTATTTAGATGTAAGTTAAGAGTCGGTGTTGTTTACTGACACATTATTGTTAATCCTGATAATCTTAAGGGTGATATGATGATAGCGATGCGGACGATGTGGCTGTCGCTGATGAAGATGATAGCTGCCAAGACTATGGAGTTAATTTTGTTGCATACACCATTGGTCAAATTGATTCTATTCACCTCTGTCCTATACTCCAATTTAGTCGCCTTTATATATGCACAGTTGAACATCGGCTGCGGCATCTCCCTTGATTCCGGTCAGATTATGCTGTTGAATGAAGTAGTACTATTAAAACATAGCCAAAAAATTACTTCAAGTGCAATTTACTTATCTGTTTCCAGTCTTTGTAAATGATACGGGTACAAACAAGGTTGTGACACAAAAATTTGTGAGTTAAATGTGTGACAGGCATTACTACTATGAATTAGCACTAATGCTGGTTGCACACAGTATTAAGAGACAGACTTGTTGAAAATATATATTACGGCACTACCTAAAAGGTAACGCCTCAAAATGTGAGCGAAATGAATGAGCAATTATGAGTCGGCGCTAAATATCAAATTTTTGATGTACTCAGTGATGTACTCAGTGATTAACTGATATATGCATGCGGCTAACCGGCTCACTTGTGTTGAAACGGCGTCAAGTGATGTAACAACAGTTGTTGTACGTTTAACCCGCATTTGGCGGGTCAAGTAAATCTAGGTAGTTCTGCAGCACATTTTCGTGTACGTCAACTATCTAAAGTTATTCATACGGAGATTAATACTCATTTTTTATTGGGTTGCGTGTCGCAAAACTAGCTTTTATGATAAGGTCGCCTTATTGTAGGGAGCTGGCTTCTGATAGATCCTAACCCAGTAGACCAAAAACGGAGCTAACGAAAAGATGATGCTATTACTTTATTCTTTTATTGTTAATAAATCATGTTTAAATTAGGTATGTTTTCTAATAAAAATGTTGTGAGAAGCACTTTTGCAACAGTAACACTTGTTCTTGTTAGGTTTTAAAGGTGGTCTATTTTTGGAACGTTGTCGAGTTAAGAAGCCAAACGCCGAGCGCTTCAGTACGAAACCACCGGACTACTACATTCCGCATGATTTATATGTCGGGGCGATTTTGGAGATGAACAGTTTCAAGTTTGAATTGCTAGACGCAGACGAATATGCGCTACAGTATATGGAACAACACAGTACAGAATTTCCTTACTCAGATGTTCGCGTCATTCACGATAAACTACGTCCGTTTGCGCAAAATCGTTGCGAAGAGCTGCAAACATTCGCACACAATCAAGATCCGGACGGAACAGGCACCATTGGATATCAACAGTTAAAATGCTTGATAGATCAATTGACTGGGCCCACACATGCTTTGAATACACAAGAATTGTTCACTTTGGGAAGATTTCATGCAGATCGGTAAGCAGGGTGACTTTCTAGAGCCATCTAAGAACTGAACGGACTAATTATCAATTGATCAATGCATATACCTGAAAAAATAGTAGATATTTCGTGAGGTGATGTTAAAAGAGCATCTGAGACAGTCACGTTATCTGTTGGATTAAATGTAGTAAACTCAGTTCAAAATTGCATAAATGACGAAATCTAGTCTGCTGTTAAAAGAGTCGAGTGCAAACCGTCAACCATGAGACTACCTTTAACGTTTTTGTCGATTAAATGAGATTCGTATGTTATGAGTCATCGGTCCGATGTACAACTAAAAGTTGGTAGGCGTACACTATTCGGAAACAAAAACATGAATACCCTGATTTCGCGATGAAAAACCATTTGGCATAGGCCTATTGATTTCGTTCCGTTTTGTATTTTGTTGTAGGAAGCATGTTTAAAATTATGCTAGAAATATGTAGAAATTCTTTATGAGAGGAAGCATCTCTCAATATGTCTTATACACACTGCTTTAAATAAACAACTGTGAGTTATCAAAATTATGTCACTTGACGTTTACGAAGGGCGGACAACAGCGATCACTAATAGGCGTACGAAAGGTCTCCCGATAACCCAGAACAAGGGGGCCGGTTAATGCAGTTTGTAAATTTACAAGCCATGATTAGTAGTCATATTTCTGCTACTTGAGATAAGACGGTGCGGTCTGGTCAGCGTAGGCATCGTGCGCTCTTAAGCTTCCATAGGTTACCACTTGTGCGCCATAACTCGTTATATTTAAGCAACGAAATTCTGAAAATACATTCAATGAATCGAATGCTTCATAATGTGGACCTCACTAAAGTCAACATGTCTGTACTTATCGATGATGTATTAGGCCTGACTACATGTTTAAAGTGGAATAATGCTTCATGCTACTTGCTTCATCACAGTAACCTTGAACCAATTTTATTTTCTTATGTATCAATTAAATGACAATATTTTCCATTATCCAGCCGTATACATGTAATACCAGATTTGTTACAGTGTGCTGGGTTTAAAAGCTACACCAGACCACCCAAACAATCAAAAACGAGGGTAGAAACAAACTCACTAGAAAAGCATGTTTCACAAACGGCACGAAAGTCCCATTTCCGACACAACTTCCATCGCTGGGTGGTCATTATATGTAGGATCCTTGTCAGATGACTGCTGATATCCCGCGGTACCAAGACTATCTCTGAAAACTCGTATGGTAGACCATCCACCACACTGATACTCAAAGTATAACCATTAGTGAACAAAAACTGCACTGACAGATCAGTGTTGGTTGAGTATTCACAGAATTTGTGCTAGATAACACAGTCAGTAGTGAGATTAAAACGGTAGTCTCTATGCTAGACTTAGGAAGACATTTCACTTCACATTTTACTGCGCACGGAAATGACAATCTTGTCCTTGTCCACTGTATGTGTCGCAACGTCTTTTCTAAGGTCGAATTTAACAAGAGTTATAACGGCCGTGGGATTAAAGAGAAGTCACACCACTTTGAGGCGAACAATCTTTTCCGGCAATGTACACTCAACGCAAAGTACTGTCTTTAAGTTTGTCAACCGGTTGGAGAGCTCGAATAATGAATGCCAATAATCGGTCGTCAAAATTACACTCATTGTTCAATCGGACTGAAATTATCAGTTCAGTTAGGTTGCACTTGTTTGATAGCTACACTACGTCCGTGTGATCGAAACTGGGGGGGGTGAGTGTGAGCGATCAGTCGATTGTACTTCTGGTCCGTGTCTTTTGTTTGATCCGTCAGTTTAAGAGATAGAATGTTTATGACCCTTCATTTGTAGGAGTCAACAGAAACAGCCAGTTGAACTTTGCCTAAAAGGGACGAGTAAATCAACGGAAGTTGATTATTTGATTTATTGCACTCTCTGTTTTATAGATGCAAATATGTGTAAAGACATATGGTTGTTAAGTTTCGAGTTCCAGCAGAATAATATCAGGCAAAATTCACGAAATTACTGTGAATGTCTTTGATAATTCTAATTATTTTAATAGTTTAATCCAAAAGATTGTCATTAGTCTCTTTCTTGACAAATGTTGCCTAGGGAAACAAGAATTAACTATTGCAAACACATCTCAGGCTCTGATCGCGACATTCATTGTGATACCTACTGACTAAATACAATGGACATACAATCTTTCTCCATGATGTGGTCCCATGAGCTTATCGGACAATAATTCCTTTGGAACTGCACTATTAAGCAAATACCATGGTTACCAGTTTGCTGACCATGCTTCTCAACAGTGAAGTAATTGTCTCATAGGCCTGGTAATAAGTTATATGGGAACTGTGTACAAAACATGTGTGTTCATTGTTGTGAGTTTGAGTGAGTCCTGAAAGTATTGCTACCCCGTCATTTTAACGCATTGTACAAACAATCATTGATATGATATGTGCAGTTTGTTTAGTTATGTAAGCTGATCATCAGCCCCATTCTCTATTTCACTTATTCTTTCAAGATAATTAAAAACCTAAAACCATACGACATAACCTTGTCCATTAAGTCGTATGCATATAAGACGTTTACATGATGTACACTAAAGGTTTCCGAATGCTACGATAGAACTCATAAAAAATGGATTGCATTCTTAAAGATTGCACGGTGGATGAGAAATGACAAAGGTACACACCATAGTAAAAAATCAACCTGATTGTAACCGGTAAAATAGTTCTCAACGTTCCATCGGCAGTTGAAACATCTGCCTGGCCGTGCATTGTTCAATACGAATACTGATGGCTGCAAGAAACTGCATGGTGTAAGGACCGTAAAAGCTTCGTCTGTCTCACCGGGCCAAACTGGTAGTTGTTGCGTGTAACGTGAGGACCGTTAGTCCAGCACAGTCGCTGGTTGGAAAAGCTCCCGGACGTGATATCCGTCCCTGTCACAGCCGACCGTGTGAGGGTGTTTCCTTCTTTCCTTCACGACTTCCCAGTGTACTGTACCCCTTATTTATTATTATTATTATTATTATTTTTATTACTTGGTTTATTTAATAGTCTGTCCCCTTGTGGAATACTTTCAAGACCAATGGCAATTCCGTCTGTCACCCGCAGTAAAGTTCATTGTTGAGAATGCATATACATAATATGAACGTCACTTACAATTGATTGTAGCCGTCGTCCTTCGATAAATTTTTCAGTATGACAGAACTTGTACATATGCTTATCTACTCGTGTCTAATATGAGGTCAATGAAACAGCAGTCAACGCAGTTGCCTCGTGTAAACGTGGCTAGAGTTCTAGTACCGACAGTTGTGAGGATATGCACTACTGATGAGTTTAGCGATAGATGTGATCGTTTATGCGTGACGTGCAATTTATATAAATGGAAATTCTTTACCGATCAACCCTAATAACCATCTATATCATTTAAATCTAAAATGTTTCTCATTACTGATCATTTTCTATGATTTTTTATTTGCAGAAGGGGACTGGTAGAATGTCACTAAAGCAAAAGTTTGTAGACTCCTTCCCAGGAGCGGGGACACTGTAAATGTTTCCTTCACTTCATCGCCCAGCTATTAGATCATAAACCTCATAAGAACATGTGGTTCCTGCATCTAGCTTAAAACTAAATAGAGAGCAAACTACTGCCCTCCAGTTCTCTAACTAATTGGCAACTATGATAGGTTGCAATTGAACTTACAATAAGTATATATTTTCAATTGAGTTCCGTTGACAAAATACCAAAAATGTTATATGCTGCACTGGTTTTCAGAGGAGAGATCTAGACACCCATTCATTTAGCTGGTAGACCGCCTGCCGCGTCGAGGCATGGTGTTTCTGTCGCTAGCTCGGATCCAGCCGAAGCCCTGACTTTTCGAAATTGGGTCTCATCTAAAACCATCAATCTACCAAACTACTTATCAGTAATACTATTTCTATGCTCACCAGTGGCGTTGGTGGATTCCAGCGTGAACCGACTGAGAAATCCTGCGAAGCAGTCGATCCCCTGGATCATTTGGTGGATTCCATATGAGACGATGGGACGGGTGGGTAATCGAGTTCAAGTGTGAAATATCCGAGCTCCTCGTGTGGCTTCGTGGCTCAGCTGGTAGATTGCTTGTCGCGTTGAGTCATGGTGTTTCTGTCGTTGGTTCGAATCCAGCCGAAGCCCTGAGTTTTCACAATTGCGTCTCATCCACAATGCTTGACTCCTTAGAAATAAAAAAATCTATGGTCTCAATTCCGGATAATCACCAGTGACAAAACTGCACATTAAAGGGTGTTCGTCAGCAGTTATAGTTCTGAAGCTTCCGTTTTTCGGCACCGGAAAGCTTATGAAGCTAACCTCCTGTTTTCTCCTCTTTTCAAGAACAGTTGAAGAGAGGTTGACTGCAGATTGGACAAAGCTGTTCTATCCCCTTTGTGGAATTAGAAAAACACCTCGTGATTTTTGCCCAGAACGTTTTATTTCTTTCTCAAACAATCAGAAAGGCACCAGTCTAGTGTCTGTTGCGTCCGAATTATTCACAAACTTAATATTAAGTCGACTAACTAAATCAAAGTCCGGTCGAGTACGTGTATTCCACATAGGATTCCGATTCGGCAGAGGGCACATTATGGAAGACATTCTGGAAGGCATGTGGTCGAGAATATCGGTGAACATGGTTTTGAATAGTTTTCTGGTCTTAAGTTGATCAACTTGGAATATGGCTATGACGATGTCAATGCATTGTTTTTCTGCACAATAAGTGCAGACCACGCTAAAAATGATTAATGACCGAGCTGGCTTGTGCGGAACGCAACTTTAGAGTGCAGAATGCTGTTTGAAGACTACAACGTTCCCAAATGCACATGCTTCATTGTAAGTCCCTCAGATGAGACCATAAATTGTTTCACATCCTTGAGTACTACCATCTCGTCAGCTTGTGACCTCAGTGATAAGATATCAGACTCAATAGCAGAGATGTACTGTCTTCGCCAACCTGTAACATATCTGGTGTCAAGATGATGTCCGATTATCGCTGAAAGAAAGGATACTAAAGCTTTTGTGCGTTCTGTTTTGCCCTATAGTTCGAAGACGTTACCTGTTTTCGACAAAGAAATCAGCAAATGATGGCATTCAACAATTGTTACTTCAGCCAAGTAGGATAAACAGCGATCGCATGATCAACATGGCTGTTCTCAAGCACCTATTTCGAAACATCTTGGATGCACATTCCGTTAGTATGATAAAGTAATACCACCAAAAGTAGGGAAAAACTACTGGGTTGTCAGGCGATGATGTGACTAAGAAATTTGACGACCCTGCCAATTCCGCTGAGTTATCTGCGTTTGTATAGATTATCCAGTTAAAAGCCTAATGGTTATTCTAAACACTGAGTGGAAATTGTGCCCCATTTTCACCTTCTCCATTATATTTCTGGTGTCCAGGCTCGTTGAAAACTAGACCGAGTGTCATGTACACGGGCGACGACTATGCACCATATATCATCTCCCTATAACATCTTTATAAGGGTCTCTGGTAAGCTGTTTCCAATTGGATGCATTTGAAAGCCAAAATAATGTTCTGACACATTTGATGCTTCATCTTTATTGTGTCAACCCTCAATTGGTTTAAACAAAAACGTAAGTCCTTCAGTGAAAGTTAACAATGATGAAGGATATTACGGTCTAAATTTACCTTCTCTGAAATGTTGATGGTGCAGTGAGAACCATCACGTCGTATGTGAGCGAAGTCACCAAACTAAGGAATTGTGGTGAAAATCTATTTGTTTCACCTCTTATCCAAATCCCGACACAATAGAATAACTAACAAGGGACCACTCCAAACGTCGCTGTAATATACCACATCAGAATCGAACAAAAAGTCTCAATTTTAAACTTCTCGGTAGTCGTCAAGTTCTTTGTTGTGTATTGCATCAACCAGCTCACGCTTTGGGTTTACATGTGTCAGTATGATCAGCTAATTGCAGATCGTGATTTCGTTAAAACTGCTCTATAGCTGTGAATACAGGTTCTCGTCTCATGAAAGAGAAACTGCTTACTACAGAGAGTACGAGGTATTCTCCTTATTACTTGCATCGAAGGTTTCAATTCGAGTACGACTATTAGAGCTATTCCAAGTCCCTAATTGCGAGTATTACAATTAAGCTACAGAAAGCTACTTATTCACTGGTATGATTCTTTAGATCGATACATTTGATATGGTAACTTTTTTCAGCTCAACGTAGAACAGTTGAAAGCATACTTGATGCATTAGCTGTTATGAGTGAATTCAACAGACCGTCGCGCGTGAGATTCTGAAGATAAAAATTACAGATAGAAGGTAACTATTGAAGATCTATAACTTTACTGTTCAGCTTCCTCGGGTAAGTTGCATTGAAAGCTTTTCATTAGTTTTCGTGCTCATGGTAGAAAAACAACTGACACATCACTCTACAACTGCTATTCTACAGTCGTTACATAATCAATACGATGTTGCTTTTTAACTATCGGGTGCTAACTGTACAATATGTCCTTCGTCTCACCAGATTCGACCGTAACCTCACGGCGATACATTAGACAGAGGGTGATATAATTCTACCATGTTTGAACATATTAAACACACAAAGGGTCGACTGATCAATACGGCGTAGCTTTTATAAGGAACTAACTGGTCCGGTAGGTATTTCCAACTTGGTGAAGCAGAGTTGTGGTTTAATGTGAACACTCCTTACGAGATCGTGGGGCATCTATACATCTGACTGCGTAGTGTAGGATGTAAAAATGCTCATGAAGATTCTCAGGCAGAATGGGTACCTAAAGCGTCTAGGTGAATGTCATAAAAAATTGAAATTTAAAAACGGTGAAGCTGATGAGGTGGCCAAACTGTCAATAAATACTGAGCTTACTTTTAAGGGGGATGTTGTGGTCAAACCAGTAACCTGCCAGTCTGTTGAAGCGGATTTAAAGCGTCGAATAGCAGGTCCTTAATCAGAAACACAAGTTACTTGTGTCTATCTTCAACGGAGACCAAATCACACGGTGTATGCCAAATTTCATGTAACTATCATAAACGTTAAGTAGGCAGAACACGTAGACCGTTGAACTCCAGAACAGAGAAACGCGCACAAAAAAGGTTATCAGAATCTGACAACATAATCACAGAGAGTCTTAAACCCACGGCTTCGTCGGCCGGACGACACATTCCTGTCAACTGGTCACAACGTGAGGGTAAACTCCTATTCACTGTAAGTAGGAGTCCTCATAACTTACGCCTCTTAAAGTTTGTTGAGTCCATCGACGTAAAGCGGTTCAAATGTTTATTGGGTGTTGAAAAACAGTTGTTTATGAAAATTAGGCTGCCGTGGACCCAAGCTCTAGTATCAGGCAAACCACACCGCTTGATGTTCTTCACTTTATTCACGTCTCTCGTAATTATTATGACGTTACTGCCATTCAGTATTGACAAACCAATAGGAAATTCTGGCGGATATCAACGTTCCCCTTCTGACTAGTTTGGTTGAAGGCGCCGTCACTTGTATAACACGGACAGAAACAAGTTACGCTGTGACGCTTTGACATGTGTAGCTAGCTTGTACTGGCGAACTTTTTTCAACGGCACATTGTCCCACCCCCCGCAGGAAAAGCTTCCTAACTTTTGACAGGTGCATAATCCAGTAAAGCCTGTTTCTATAAAAACAAACGTTGTATGCTTTCTAAGATGAACCGAACTCTCCCACACGTAACTATTAGATCATAAAAACAAGCGTAGCTAACCGATCACTGTCAAACTTTGTAAACAGTCAAATCGAAGAACATAGCTATCACTTCAACCCAAATAACGTCCGATTGCTCGCTGTTTTTACAGCTACGAAGTACATGACAATGCTATCCTATAAATATGAGTAAAAACCCAAATTATTAATGATTACGTGAAGGCCAACAAGTGTCATATATCCTCATTCTCTCGGTACTGAATGTTAACCATGCAGTAGTATGTACAGTAGAGATATTAACAGAAAAAATACTTACATCACTGACTACGTTTCAACAGTCAAAAGTGTCATGCTACTAATGTATATTTTAGTCATTTTTTCCACTAAATTCACTGAAATCACGACGTATAACTGAAGCCTTATTGGTTGAATAATAGTTCAGAGCAAATCTGTTATATCGTGATCCCAATTAAGGAATTCAAAATAAATGGAAATGATTGGAGAGCAGCGGTTTGAAAATGAAAGTTTGCAAACTCAGGCACACTGGAACTCATCTGTACCAGACACATAACAAACACGAATAAAAGTCTGTATGAATGATATCAATCAACAATGAGCAGAAAATTTAGTAAGCCCAGACAGACAGACAGGATTGAATTATTTCAGATGTTGCCTCATTTTGAAGAGCAGAAAGAAGATATGTTTTGTAATATGTTAACGTTTTGTTTATTCTCACCAGTTGCAAACGTAAAACATTCCACTTATACACATCACGCAGATAAAAACAAACGGGCATCAAACACCTTTAAAAGCATACCAAGTGTTGTGTAATCACGACCATGGCAACCATATAGGTTGCCTTAACCACCTTCTTGCAAAAGATGTTGGTTAGTATTTTCAGATAACCGTCGCTTTGCAGAAAGCCGGTAGCTCTCAGTTTCGATTGCGCAACAGTAGCTTGAATGAGTTTAATGCGTCAACGTGTTAACCCTTCGTCTTGAGGTGTCTAACAGTCGATGACGTTGGATTTCTAGTAGTCAGTAGGCCAAATTGAGGCTGGTGCGTTATCATGCGTCTCAACCTTTTTCGGGAAGTATTCGGTGACTGTGTGTGTTAGTTGTTGATCTGTTGAGTTTGTGTAAACGTCCCTGCAGTTACAAGTGAATTGGTTTGGTTTGACAAACTACTTTCGCAACTGCGGACAACTGGTCCATTAGTGCTTTGAACTAGGCACACAGGTGCAGCCTGAGCAGACTTCAGTTTACATCTCATGTCGTTAGGTGGATTTTGGAGAACTAGAAGTCTTGAAGAAGGCTTTGGTCGGGGTTTGATCAAACCAAGTTTATGACACTTTGATCTCCTAATTACAGTCCCCCCAAAGACATTCAGCATGGAATTGTGCTAGGGTTGGCTCAGCAGACGCTGCGTAAGACAGCATTCGAGGATTTCGCCAGTCTATTGTTGGCGTGCCGCCAAGTGGACGCGGAAAAGACTGGAGAAGTGGACAGTGAGACGTTGAGACGCATTTGTCTGGCACATCATATGCCCATCCCAGATGATATGCTCAGCGCAATCATGAAATAGTGAGTTGGCGTACTTTTTGTTTGAAGTGTTCACTACCCAACACCCGTTAGTGGCCTGAAGATGTATTTAGTTTCGTTGCAAATCGATCATCAATGTCTTTTCATATAGTTGCTCTGAGTGTGTAAATCCTGCTTGATCGCAGCCAAAGTGTACAATGCATATGCTGTTATTGTTGAGCAGAGTTATTCGAAAGGTATCGATGGAAATCATTTTGAAGCAACTCTGCTACGTAAATCGTCTAGCCTATTATAGCAACTCGGTTGATGATGACTGTCTGAGATTAAACAGCTGGATTTTCAAAGTACCTTTTGAGTCCTTTCCTTCTTATTTTTAATAAGGATTGTTTTCTTTTCATTATATATAAATTAATTGTGAAGTAACTGCTATTTTATTATTAACGATGATGATGACAATGACATTTATAAAACCACTGACAATTTGGGAAGAAGCTCCAATTAGTTTGACGAATGCTGGCATGTCGAACGTTCCTCCTGCTGTTTCTGGTAGTGTTTGCCGACGAAGGAGTTTGTACAGTTTTGATCTGGAACTGATCACCAGTAACTGGTAGTTTCCTTTCAAACTTTGCTCTGCTAGTCTTGACCGGTGTGAAGTGCTCAAAAAATGGATATTGTTCAATCAATCGTTCCTAAACTACGCATTAAGATATATAGTTGCAGTTTTTAATGAACATGCAACCCAACCGTCTGTCATGGCCAACATTCGCTGTCAGCGTTGTAACTAACTGGCGTAAGGTTTTGAGAAACGCTGACCCACGGGAATGAAAACAGTTACCAGTGGGTTAGGTACTTAATTCCACTGCTCTCACTATCTGGAGCTGTCATGGTTCACAGACCCTCTATCAGGGAATGTCACGGAAATTGACTGACGTGAGTGTTGTTAACTTTCCGAGTTTTATATACATAAGGTTTAGGTTGTAGTCACTGTCAAAGACGGCAAAATGTTGACAGTTAACACAGTTAACGAACTGCACTCAGAAAGTATACAAATGAGGTTATTTGTAGTTTCAATCGTTTACAATTCGGTTGCATGTGTGAGGGATGTACATATGTGATTCAATTTTGCCTAATGCCTTCTTATTAAATTTATTGACGTTCTCCTGGAACACACGCTAAAAGACTATGGATAGAGATATCTGAAAGTGCCACATGGTGTTTGGCGGCGGGATTTAGAGTATGTTGTCTGCAGTGCAGTACCATATAATACCACACAAGCAACATAAAACAATTAGAGCGGAAGGGCGGTGTCAGTATCTCAATTAGGCTTGCTCAAAGTGTAGTTGGATGTTTTACTTCAGTACGAGCAGTAGCTGGTGCAATAACTGATGTTATTAAGGAAGATTATTATACTTTAGAACTCTCCCAGTTCGAACGCTTACTGATTAATGCACACGTAGAAAATATCGTGGGAAGCACTCCATATAACAGTGAGTAAGAGGGATAACTGATTCCCAATATGAGTTTCCTAACCTCCATAAATAGTTTCATATTTCAGCTGGTAGAATACCTGCCGAATCTGGCAAAGGGTATTTATATCGTTGACATAAGTTCAGCCAATTTATATTGCCCACAGGTGGACCATTTATCAACAATCTCAGGAGTACAGTAAGGGGTGTTATAAATGTCGTTTGGGAAGTGGCTAAATTTTATGTGACGCATGTTATAGCATAGCCTCTCCGGGTAAAAATATTGTTGTGCAAGCCGATGCTTTTTAACATGACCAGGCACGTTCAGAAAGAGGCAATATATATGGTAAGCACAGAAACATCCAAAGTGGTTCATGTCACAAAGTTGGAATCCTCTTCATTTCTGTTGCAAGTTTATTAGATATGGTTGATTCACTTAACCACACATGTGACAATGTATTTACTTACAAATGATTGTCAGGCAAAAGTTGGATTATTCTTAATAAAGCGTGAACTTTGTTTCATTTGGCACCGTAGGCTTGGGAGAGCATAAACGAAACTTTACATGCCTTTCTGAAACCACTCGTCACATAAAGTTTGGAGTTTTGCAGCTGAATTCCAGTAACGAATGTAACTTATTACGTTTGACAGTTTAGACATCCAAAATGAAAGATGAAGATGGCTTTAATGAGATATTCACAGCGGCTCTAGTAACAGAAGTTAACAGAGTGGTCGAAAGTGAGCAAGCACCGTTCATTGCAGCTCGGATTTTGGTTAAGTTTGTTCTCCGAAATCTGCTTTCATGCACTTAATGACAGTTTATGCTGTATTTCTTGACAGTCCAGAGCCCTATATGTTGAGTTACTCTAGAAGGCGGATGATTGGCAGAAAGTAAATATCTACGATGCCACAATCTAGGAATTAGAGTTTTCCAAACGCGTTCGGGATTTCTTTATCTACTGATGCAACATGTGTAACTGAAAGAAATCGAGAATGCGTAGCAAATACCCCCACAACCACATCAAGCCTTAATATTCTACTGAATAGGATTGCCTATCCTAAAAGATATATTGTCAAATAGTTCATAAAAAGAGCCACACAATGTTTTAAATCGTATTAATAAAAGATCAAGTCACAGGTAAGTATATGGACACGACCAAACAGCATCTCTGAGCCAGCATTATGCAGGTCTAGTGTACGCGAGGGCTCACACTGTCCACTTAATACATCCGTATAATTATCGGTATCCATGATTTGATTAACAAAAGCTGATTACATGTTGAAACTGACCGAATGACAATAACCTCCTACGGACTAGTTATCCGAACAGAGGTGATAAATTTTCCGAAATCCCGTTATGTATAAATTTGGATACTTTGGTAGCTTGTATTTCGTAAAAGTACTGACATTACGGCTGCTGATTACTATGGGTGCAATTCTACTGATACTCATTTCTGGGTTGCATTATTGTAGGAACACCGCTGAAGATCATTTATTGGTGTTAAATGGTCAAACAAAGCTGGTACTGATAAAAAGCTGATCTTACTAAGCGTCGAGTGCTCTTAAAAACAACAGTTGTTATAATATATATCGCAGCCTGTTGTTTCTTTGGAAATAAATATGTTGACCGTCAGCAACACTTAAAAGAGACTTATCACTCCATTTTGACTTCCGAACAACACTTGTACATTACTAGAACAACAGAGTACATTTCGCCCACGTTTATGTCCATATTCCAGCAGGGGGAAAATGATGCTAGAAATCCGATGGACTGACTTCAATTTCAAATTCAAAGATAGAGTAAACGGCTGTTTCTTCGTGATGACCTAATCTAGTACCTGTGTAATTTGCGTTCATAATTTATCATACCTTTTTAGTTCTGCAACACAAAGCGGAACGATTCAATATGAACTGTTTCTGAATCAACTCAACTGGCGTTGCACCCATGTGGGTGCTCCACCTGAGGTTCCGTGTGATTATACAGGCAATTTGGAAGTTGACTGGAAATCAACAAGCAAAGGAGAACCACCAAGATCAATCGGTCAAACCTATCAACCTCAACCGGAAAAAATCAACCGTGTTCGTTATCAGCCGTTGTTTGATGAGCTATGTGGAGTAGTCAACCGTTGTGGCTAAATCCCCATTCCAAATTCTTGCCTACATACACACAGAGCGCTTGCACATATAAGCGAAACAAGATGAAATGGTGTTTTAGGATAGTCAAACTTTACAAACAAAACTACAGGTTGTTTTATTCAATCAAAAGATCTGCCACTTTTCCTTTAGTTCTCTGAAAAGAGGTGAGTTGTGGGCATAAGACAAAATTGTATGGTACAAACTGTTCTAGACTTACTGATAATATCACGTATGCAATGTCATACTACGTTGAGCAAATGAAATCTAAATACATGAACGAATCATTCAAAAGACAGGCTTGGTTTTCTTAATGATTTACTTTGGGTATTTTTGATAGAACAAAAACTCAGTTGATACAGTTTTAACAACACAGTGACAGCACTAACAACATCAATTGGATCATAACAGACAAACAAAACACTGTTCGATTAGAAAACAACAATAAAATTGGTTGATGAGCTCAGTGAAAGAAGGAAATCATTCTTTTGAAATGTTTGCATCAGATCACATTCATTAAACAACAGTTAGGGGGAAAAAGGTAGGTGATGAGGCTCCACACTAAAAAGTGTCCAGATAGTGGCATATATCCTGGGACCAAACGGTTTTAGCTGAAAGAAACAAGTAAAATTTGATGATCGCCAACAGTATATATATTTTAACCGTACATTGATTGCAGCAAAGAATTATGGACGAACTATGGATTCTATGTCTGATGTGAATACACGGTTATGTAATAATCTTACTTTTCAACCAATATTTTTAGCACGTCTAATATACCAAACGATGTAGATATTAGTTAAGACAACCATCCAATGATGTCCATCCCTTAATGATGGTTCGGTAGGTAGATTTCATTCCTTTCATCATCTTTGCCAGCTAAGGCTTTCTCTTTCCATCATTTTCAAACTGTAGTTACGATCTGGCATGAACCACTAATGCACTGTTATCTTTGACGATGATGATGATGATGATGATGATGATGATGGCGAACCAGCTGTTGACTGGTTCGTGAATAGTGGTTCATATAAAGTATGATTTATGTGATGTTAACGCAAAGACATACCTATATATCAGTAGCTTACAAAGGAAACGGTGTTGGAGAACACTTGGAGAAAATTTACTCGAAGGTTTTTGCAGGTAATCTCATGCAGCCGCATTGACATACTACGCTCTCAAAAATCTCATCGGTGCTAATAGGTAGATCCCGGTGATTATACAGCCGAGGGCATCGAAAATAATTGTGGCTTCATGCACTGGAATGACATCATTATCATCATTATCATCATCACAACAGCCATGAGCCTGACTAAAAGGTACTGTGGCTCGAGCCGCCGCTCACCTCAACAGTGACGTGCGTTCCGAAATACGCGCCGGCGAACTGCCACATTGCTCACGCGATCAGTCTACTTAATATGGGCTATTTGGCGGAGACAACGATGGTCAAACACAGCAAGCCTGTTGATATCTCCTTTGTGAACAGACCACGTTTCCGAACCATAAAGCAAGATGGAACGCACACAGGCATTATATACCCTTCCTTGCAGCGACAACCTAACCCCTTCTCGACGCCACAGATGACGCAGTTTGGCAAAGGCAATCCGTGCCCTTGCAATCCTCGCTGATATCTCATCAGCAATATTACAAGCTGACGAGATAGTGCTACCCAAGTATGTGAAACTGTCTACATTCTCAAGCGTATCACCTGTAATGAAGAAGGTAGGAGTTAAAGTGCCCCAGTCTTGAAACAACACTGCGCTTTGAAGGTGCAAATCGCATTCCATACAAACCAGCTCGGTCGCTCAACCTGTCCAGCGTGGTCTGCATGTTTTCGGCAGAGGGGCTAAGTAAGACAATGTCGTCCGCATACTCCAGATCGGTCAATCTAGCGCCAGGAAGAAGCTCAACACCAAGCCCACTGTATTCCCGAAGCGCACCCTCCAGAATGTCGTCCATGACAAAGTTGAACAGGAAGAGGGAAATCGGACACCCCTGACGAACACCACTAGAAGTGATGAACGCCCGAGACAGTTGTCCATAAACTCTCACCCTGCTTGCAGAGTGAGCATACAATGATCTCAATAGATTTGCGTATTTATCTGGTACTCCCTTGCGGAGAAGGCAGCTCCAGAGAACGTCACGAGCAACTGAGTCGAAAGCAGATTTTAGGTCCAAAAAGACCTCGACCTATACTGCTACCTTGGCGAGGTGGTCGGGCTTGTGTACTGTTTTGGTCCGGCGGCCTATGCTTACTAGGACTCCGGTCCTTCCAGGTGCAACCTTGTCAGACAGGCCAAAGGGGAGCAGTCAGACGAAAAGCAGTTACACTCATAGGATTGTATGTCGCACTACTGACCGCGTTGGAGTGCTTAGGTAGTGTGACACGATCCTATGGGCATACAGCAGAACTATTCTCATAGTTGCGACACTGCTGTCTTCCGTATCAGGAAGAAGGGGGTTAGAAACGGTACCTTCAAACAAAGAGCACTCCGATCGCCCAATGGTTGACCGTGACCGCCAGCGTATTATCCAATACGGTCGAAAAACATTCGTTATCTCTCAAAAGCCTGATGTAGCTTCGAGTACATTCACTGCGCGCAGCAGTGCTCAGAATGAGACATCATTGCCTCATTCACTGCACCCTCGAGCTAGGCAGGCCCCTTACTGCCAAGTGACATGAATACATTCGGTTTTCATTATCTTAATCTTGTCAGTCATTTACGAGTTACCCTTTGTTAAGTCCGTAGGGAAAATGTTCAATTTTTAGAATACCCGATCATACGTGGATTTTAGTCTGTTCTAAATATGTGAAGCCACACATTCCAGAGAACTGTTTATTGGCTAATGGAAACTAATCAGATTCATTGCCGAAACCTTCTTTGGGCCAGCTGATACTTCGGAGGACGATTGTGTATATGTGCATTCTGTGCAAATCAGACTAACCAGATGAAGGATTAACTGAGGCAGATTGCCCCGCTAACATAAAAAGCTTTAGTGAAACACAAGTCGGAAATCTGATTACCGGTAAGAATACGTATCATGCTGAGTTTATGAAACAAACCATTGACCACACATCTTTTTGAATTCAAGAAGTTACTTCAAAAGTAGTAATGTTACGAACTTTCTTAGCCGTTTGTTTCATCAGATCGTTCCGACTTAAAACCTCGTTTACATTGAAAGCTGACGGTTTTAACTCTTATGCAAAACGGGAGCAATTTGAGTAAAATTATAGAAAACTGAACCATTTAAAGTAAACCAGTTGGTTAATTTCACCGATAAAAATATACTCCATTTTTGATCATGTAGCAAAAAGTTAATCTTCATATGAAATTTTTTTATGCTATCAAGCAAATGCCAATTAGTAGGACCAAAGGTGTAGGCGCTCTGATGTTGGATGGTTAAATATAAACGTGGCTATTTTTAGTAATTAGATCCCCCTCTCCTCCATTTTTCTTCCCTCTATCTATACAGTGTTTGCTTTTTTCTACATCATGGTTGTGTGGCAGTTAAGCATCAGTGTGAACCACTGATTATCAAAAAAAGCATGAAGCCCGAAGAAAATATAACATTCGTTGTTTCATTTGCTGTGATCTACCTAATTAACGTTTTCCTCGACTAGCGAGTTTAAGAGAACTACTGAAAATCAAGATCATTGGAAATGTTGTTCAGCGCTGTTTACTATGCTTAATTTTAAGGTAAGGAAGTTAATAAGATCAGTTCCTTCTAAACGACACCATGCTTCATTGCCTGATTTCAACGAATAGGCATTATGACGTGTGTTTGAGTTAATACCTGAGAATTTTTATACAATAAGTCAGGTTTCTAATCTAATGTTATCTGTAAACTAAGATTATTCTATATTCTTTCTAATGTTGGTTTTCTTGCAGACAACCTCGATGTATTGTTGCTAGCTGTAAAGAAGATTATCCTGATACACAAAAGATGCACTACGGAATTAGGCATTCGTCCGTAGCATACATATATTTGTCATTTATTGTACTTAGCTCACCTGCCGAAGTTGGTACGCCACCGCAGCCCTGTTTATTCACTAACGGCCACCCGCAATCTTTGGCGAGGTTGTGGTACGTAGTAGGTCAGTGATATTCAGTCTAGTCGGTAACTGTGACAAATCTGTGGGTTGTAGCTTGTTCGTTACGAGCGGAACCGTAGTAAAGCTCCTCTTATACATTGGGTTTGTTGTAGTTGAAATGAGTTGTTCACGTGTAAAGCTCAACTTGTCTGTGAATTGTGAGGTACTTTTCAAGCTTGGAACGCTCGTAAACCCGGATTTATCATTGACCTGCGATCCGTCTGTACTATGTAGCTCACCCGTCGGTCGCGATCCATTTGACAGTCGTGAATCCCCGGTCACGTTAGATATGTCACCGAGGGGAGGCTTATCCGTGAAATTTGACCCGCCCGTGAAATGTGGCTCACCTGTCGGTCGCGAACCATTTGACAGTCGTGAATCGCCGGTCACGTTAGATCTGTCACTGATGGGAGGCTTATCCGTGGAGTCCGACTCACCTGTGAAATGTGGCTCACCTGTCGGTCGTGATCTGTCTGACAATCGTGAGTCGCCGGTCACGTTAGATCTGTCACTGATGGGAGGCTTATCCGTGAAGTCCGACTCGCCCGTGAAATGTGGCTCACCTGTCGGTCGTGATCTGTCTGACAATCGTGAGTCGCCGGTCACGTTAGATCTGTCACTGATGGGAGGCTTATCCGTGGAGTCCGACTCACCTGTGAAATGTGGCTCACCTGTCGGTCGCGATCCACTTGACAGTCGTGAATCGCCGGTCACATTGGATCTGTCACTGATGGGAGCCTTATCCGTGAAATCCGACTCGCCCGTGAAATGTGGCTCCCCCGTCGGTCGCGATCCATCTGACAGTCGTGGCTCGCCTGTCACGCTCGGTTTGTTGTTGATAAGATGTCCGCCCGTAAAATAGGATTCACTCGTCAAGCGCGGCATCTCGGTGTGATTTGATTTGTCTGTGACACGAGATTCATCTGTGAATGACCGTTCACTCGTAGGACGTGGCACGCCTGTAATGCGCGATTCACCTGAAGTACGTGTTTCGGCCATAGTGCTTGTTTTTACGGGGATGTTCGAATGCTCAGAATTGTTTGAACTACCCGGAGCGATTGGTTTGTTGGCGAAATGCGTTGTTTCCGTTAGCGAAGGCTTGTCCGTGACAACTGGATTGTCCGTAATTTGTGGTTTTCTCGATGAGCCTGGTATACTTTGAAGTCGGCTGGTACTTAGGACAGTTTTTGATTTTGGCGTCCGGGTTGTAGGTGGCAAGCTAGTGGTAGATGGTGCGCGAGTTTGACGTGTCTTACGGGAAGTGGTAGCTTTTGGTGTGGTCGTGGGTCTGAACAAATGGAAGGTAATGAGGCGGATCATTTAAGATTAACTGTATTTACTATAGTATTCGATTTGTAGGGTAAAAGCATCTCATTGTCCCACATTATCGGACTATTCTGGGGATAGTTTACCTGTGAGTGAGACTCCGGCCACTAAGTGAGTCGGATTGCATGTAGTGTTTCATCATATGCTCATACCCGAACTTCGAAGCATAATCTATGAAGAAAATGATCCCAGTGAAATGGTAGTACGCAACATTCTATCAATGTATCTGCAATCAACAGGTGACCTAAGCTAAAACCTAGCTCTTCAGCAGGCTTATGTTTTTACATAGAGGAATATAATTACATATAAAAGTTACAGCGTGGATGTCTTTTTCTACTAGAATGTAGCACATTTGAGACTCGAATTATCTTTTACTTCAAAGATGAACTCTATGTTAGTCTATGAACAACTAAAAGTTGGCAGCCATTTTCATTTCACTTTGCGTCAATCGTTAAGGATGTACATTTTCATCGAGTACATGCTAGATCACAAATTTCAATTGATTGTGTCATTCTTTTAGTTCACCTAACCTGTGTGCCGAGATAAAGTAAACGAATTCTCGAATTAGTCAATTATATTCAGTTGTCTGAAGTCCAGGTTGTAAAGATTCTTGCAATCTTGTCGAGACTTTAATGGACATAATAAATAAATATATATATATATATAAATAATAAATAAATAAATAAAATTTTCGCATTTGTTAATCAAACCAAAATAAACATAACAAACTGTAGACTAATAAACAATCACAGATTACTCACATTAGCCATTATTTAATGCGGGTTTTAAAAAATGTACCGAAATGAAAAACTTACTTTGATCTTTTCGTCTGCGTACTAGAGCTTAATGTGATCGCCGTGGCAACAAAGCAAACTGCACAGAGTAGCAGCAGAATCAATAATTTCCCCATTTTTGACGTAAAATTTAAATCTGAAATTTAGAAACATTAAATATTAGGTGTGAACAGAAGTACGGCTTGTAGTTTTTAACCAAAATTTAACTGGCTTTTGGGATAATCCTGTTTTGAGTTATTTTACATACAAGCCTCATCAGTAAAACCAGATAGCGTAACATCCAGTCAGCTAGTATTCTTTCTTCACCAGTTGAACTACATTCGTGTGTATAGGGAAACTATATAAAACGCAACGGATTTGAATATTTGTTTGTTTATTTGAAGAGTAGATGAATTCTAACGTATTAATCGCTGCGTTTGACAATTCAACAATCGTGTTAAGAATAACTTTGCGAGTAGATTGAAATGACCTACTATTCAACTAACTTGGATGGTCTTCATCAGTTATTTTTATGAATTGATTGTAACATTTTGCTACGTAGAGTTCATTACATAAAAAATCACTTGGACTATTTGCCGACGTAGGGGTGACTTCGCAACATGTAATTCTATTTGAAAACTATTATTGTTCCAGGCATTTTTATTACTACTTGCGAGAATGCTCTATTTCCACAAGCTTAACACAAACTGAAAAACATCTGAGAGAAATTAAAAAATTCTAAGCATAAGCGATGAGCACGACACAATTTAAAATTGTTCACTGTTAAATAACATTTCTGGACGAGGGTCACCAAGTTATAAAACGGTCTCCAATTTCATACGCTGATTGAAGCTTGTCAGTAGTCCATAACTTTTGAATGAAATGAACTTCTCTGGTCTGTTTTTGGAGTTTGCTGAACGATTTCTATTCCATTCGGCTCATTTCAGTTGATGCACTTTGTTAAAAATAGAAATCTTTTACGAAATGCAAAAGTGTTCACATGAGGCTGTGATTTATTTCGAGGTGAACTATTTAAACCCACTAGAATCTGGTGGACGTGAGCGCAATACGGTTACTAATACCACCCCTTTCATGGGCACCGTCAAATTAGACACATACACGACCCAGGGCTAAAACCTCATTAGAGATGTTCTTTTTATCTTAAAGACTCTAGATTCTGTAAAAGGAATTGCACTAGAAACTTCTTTGTGCTTGGTATCTGTTTTACCAACGGCATAGCTATCATACGATAATAAGATTACCAATAATAATATAGGCAGGAAATTCAGGTGAAAGTTTTAAAAAGGAGTGCACCGTTTGGTACAGGTTTTCTTACAACAAAGCGATTTCATGCGTCTAGCACGACCCCAGAAAATATTCGATGTGCGTCTGTTTAATTAATGTCGATTGGTTTTGCTTCTAGTGTGACGTTTCAATGTAACATGGTGAACCGCTTATCGATTAGTGTGCGAAGAGGTGAACTTGTTCTTACTGTTTGTTTCTAAAGGATTGGGAACGTAAACGTCTGCGTACACTGTCTCTTGTGTGGTCCCCAAATGGTTCGTGTTTACGTTGGAGGTTTCAGTTATAAAATTTTGCAAGTCACAGAAGTGTTTTTGCTCTAGTCAATCTTTTCCGAGCCGCATGAAGAAATGCTGATATACTGACATATTAAATACTCGGTTAGGAGTAGGCCTCAAATAACTCGTCCATCTTCATTAATGAAATATCGCGGTTAGATCTGAGTCACCAATTATGTTAATGACTTCTCTGCTCACTGAAACATTCTTAATTGCACGGAGTTAATATTTATTAGCAGCAGGAAAATGTGGGCAAAACCGTGAGTTTGCTGTCTCTGCTCGAAGTCAATAACACAACATGTGAAGGTGAAAATAGGGTCGTAGTCCATTATAAGCAGTGTCCAACAATTAACAGGTAACGTGTTTGGTTGATCATATCAATGTTTATTAAGATACATTAATTTTTCAAGAACCGTGAACTATTCGGAACAGATATGAAATTCGCATTTTTAAGGCAAATACATGCAACAAAAGCACGAAGTTGTTCAAATGACAGCCAGAATTCATTGCCAAATCCGGCGCGGGTGTAGAAGAATGCAATAACTTATACGTTATACTCAATCAGTAACAACAAACTACCGGACCACATTCGGGATGCACATTTGCTTGTCTATATGAGTAGTATCTAAAAAAGGGTGGCTTACAATCAAATTGTAGAATGAATAGTATTCAAATATTCGGATGGGATACACGTACAGATATTCACTTTGTTCTATTGTTTCTCAGGTCTAGCCAATCGACTGGCTTATAGACTAACGACCAATCGTAAGCGACAGTACATTGTTATCGTGTTATTACGGTCTATCAAGCAACGGACTCATTTCATAAGGTTAAGAACCGAAAATGATTTTGGGTTTTGTTGTTTTGTAAAAAATTTTATAATTATAAAGTAAGAATTGAAAATGCCATAGTACTGCGAACGAAGTTATTTCAGGCACAATATAGAGGTCCACTGAACCATCCAGACATTTCGCTAACTTGTCAGAAGATATATCAGTCTCGACAGAAATGGCGAATCAGAATTGCCCGCTGTGTTAATCGCGAAAATTATTAAGATTCATTGAGTTTTGGTTCCATAAATTAATCTCCGTCGGACTTACTGGTAGGTAGTAGATCGTATTTGTACATATTGAAATTATTCATTTGGCAAAAATTCGGGCTTCGGCTTAGACAAAGACAGCGGCAGGAGCTATATTTTTTTTCTTACCTGTCCTTCACTAGCTGAACTTTTGTAACATGCAAGCCGGCTGTCTTTACTCTGGTTGTCCGTTACGCCTACGGACCAACGTTAGGGGCAACGTAGAGACACCGGGAGATAACGTTCTTCCGAAGTAGGGTGTTCCAGCAACAATCCTGTAAAAGGAAACAGCACAAACATTCAAGAGCCAAAGGTCCAGTAAGCCATACACACAACTTACACAAACGATAACCAAGACGGCGCCGACAACAAAGCAGCACGCCCCGTCACCAATTCAAATTCACCTGGTGCGCGCCTACTGGTTTCAGTCGCACATTGCACTACTGCAGTCACATTGGCAACCTTGAATTTTCATAGTAAAACTCCTTGTTTATTAAAATCGTCGTACTCAACAGTGACACATAATCATCTGTCCATAGTTTGTTATGGGGCATTCAAATGGAATACTACTTTCAAGAAATTTTATACAATTTTACATTCCCTTTACTTCGCAATGAGGCTTGATAGATCATCTGCAGGTCGCTCCTGAAAAAGGAGACGTTCTTTGTTCTGTATTGACTTGCTCATTAAGACAACTTTTAGACAGAAGGCCTCTGTATGCCAGTTTAATTAAACGGTCATTAAACTAAGCTGATTCACACATATACTTCAGGTGCAAATGTATGTATGGCTTGGAGAGAGAACCCACGAGGGTTAACACTGTAAAACATGAAGTCGTTAGTTAACCTATATATAGAAGTCAAACTTCTCATGAACACTGATTCACTGTCCGAGTTAACGTGATCTTCGGTTGCCTTCGTTCTAACCTGAAGCATTTTGAAATGCTCAACCTTTCTTTAGATCCTCTTGGTATACAATCGAGTATTGGGGTTAGCGAACCTTTAATATATTCAACTAAGTAGAGTCCTTATCTTAATAAGGTTGATCGACAGCTTAATAGCAAACGACATACGACACCTGAACTACCTATCTATAATCGATTCAAGGAAATGAGGGTTGAAACTATACCGACGTAACTGCGTTTTGTGCATGCGGTATTGGTTGGCTAACGAGAAATACCAGACCCTTTGCGTTTCGTTTAACCTAAATTTACTTGTGGCATACAGATCACTTTTAAGGTTGCCCAGTTGGAATGAAAGCAACAGCAAACAGGGAAACGTCAGCTTGATATGTTGGAGCGTGACTATTTTTGGAGCTGTTGGACACTTTAATCAGAAATAAGCAAACATTGTTTGAACTAGGTGAACTCCTACTACAGTTCGAAATATTTACACGAAATTTGTCATGTTGATTAAGTGCTTCCCGTTTGGCGTATGGAGTTTGACGTTTAATTCCGCTGACAAAGAAGAGCCAACGAACCGAATTCCATCAGCTCGACATACAGACGAGTGAAAACAAACAATTGGGAAATCAACATACGCAAGAAATATAATTTCATGATCTGTAATTTTGTTTTAAAAAGTAAGACACAAGGGTATGCAAGTAGAATAATGCCTGACCCTTATAACAACCTTTTTAAGCTGTTGATGACCGGGCCTAGCACTGTACGGTCGATAAAGACGTTCGTAATATTAATTGGTCAAGCTTACATCGAGCAAAATTCAATAAAAACACCTTGAAATCGCTTGGACGCAGTTGTTTTCAGAACTACCCAACCGCAGGAGCTTTATAAATTGACTTAATGCTTTAAAGCCGGCTGAAGAAACTGAAACAAAGACATACAACGTTGTTATCCTTAATACGCATAAAAATGTAGGTGAAGCAATTCCTGATGCGAATTAATTCGTTAGCAAGACCAGCAGCTGGAAACAGCCCACTTTTCTCGGTGAATTCATTAAAAGTTTGGTTTTTATTATACAATCTTGTTTGACACTCTGTGCTTGAAGTTTTAGTAACCGAACAGAAAGGACAAGATACACACTGGAACTAATTTGTAAATTGCCGTTAAAAATGAACTGTTTAGTATGTCATCATTACTGCCACTAGTATTAACGACAACTGTTGTCAGACGGAAGAAGATATTTTCACTAGTTTCTTAGACGTTAATAATACCAGAAATATTGAATGGGTTTTCCAAATGCCACAAGGGTTTTAATGGACTGAAAACGGAAAAGGGCAACAGACCAGTAGTTTCAACTTCTGAGTTGGTCTTATGTGATCAGTGGTCGGGGTCACTTGGGTATCACAAGAATTGACACAATAGCCTTCTGGTTAAACTGGTAAGTAAAGAATATTTCGGTTTTCATGCAACTTGTCGATCTAATGCGCTATAGTTTATTATTTGTTTTAATCGAAGATCATCTTGTACAGTTTGGGGTGTCACAACTGTTTTGCATGCCTTATCGTCTCAAAGGTGTCTCTAGTTAAGGTAGTGTGAGGAAAAGTTGAAATTCACTGCATACACACATTACAACACACTCATGGAGGTTGCAGAAAATATTCATAGAAACGCGTTGTTTCTTGCAAACTCAGGCATCTGCTTGTTCACTAATGATATGTTAGTAACGACGGGCGTAACTTACTTGGCACGTGTTTTTGGGAACCCATCCACATGGGAAATGATAGCTTACAATCAGAGCTTTCAAGCTTACAGTGACACTGAAAAATTGAAATAATGGCTGATTTTTTGCGTAAGGTAAACCAACACGTTGATTACGCCTATTATTAAATATGTTAACCTTCAGGCCAAGTACCGTTTAATGGAAATTTTCCCGAGCTCACCGGAAAACTGTCTGACTTTAACCGGCTCATCTATCGTTTTCTCCTAAAATCCCGTTATTTCCCTCAAAGTTTTAACCTTTCACCAATTTACTTACTTTTCCTTTGCAAAACACACCTTTGTTGCACTCAATCACTTCAGTTCATAGTTGTGAAACCTAATGCGTTTAAAAAACACAAAGATTTTTATCGATCGAACGTTCGTGCTTGTGCATATTGTGCAGAGATTGGATTATCGAATACTATATTGAATACTATTTTCGAATGCTATATCTATCAACTGTTTGCCCGTTTAAGTTTTCCACTACTTGCATTCTATTTTTTACGAAGTTGGGATTTACATTACTCTGGGGATAAAAAAGAATTCACTACTTGCGTGCTGTGTAAACTGAAAAAGCACACACATTTTAGGAGTTCAATAATTTTGTTGAAGAAGCCATTTCATATATATATCTGGTAAGCCTGCTAAGCTCAACTTTTCAGCCCCGCTTGATGGAAGTGGCCAAAATAGATGACAAGGCTGTAGTAGGGGAGAAATTTTGCAGTTGTTTTCGCGTCAGTTTTACTGTTAATTTCGTGATAAAAACACTCAACATGCATGACGTAAAGTTAGTGTATCCTTCTGGTTATGTTCTTTATATCACGTTTTTTATACTGTTTACAGTTGACCACTTTATAACTGACAGATATGTCATACTACTCAGGAGTAATACAATTAAGATACTCAATTTGTACTTTGATAAATGTCCGTGTTGTGTCCGGGATAACCGTGAACGAGTTAGTGAAGACCGAATGCACAGTGGAATGGTTGAGTACTGCAGTACTAATGTTAAATTTCCAAGCTTTAGAACCCAGCTGGTAGGGTGTATAACACTCAGACACATGAAGCTAGTTTGGTTAGTCCAAATCTAGCCACATCCTAGGTGTTTCACACATGAAACGCCCCATTACTGACGGATATGCAATGCCACTAACCAGTTTAAAATTCAGCTTTCAGATGGGGCTTTTGCCGTAAAGTGAATGACCGTTAATTGGTCGTATTGAATGACTTATCTGAGCCATCCAACTAATGCTTAGTGAACCTAACACAACTGCAGTGTGGCATGCTATGCCTATTCACAGTATTCGTCTGGACAGAACATTCCCCTCTCAGATAAGAACCGTTTGCTTTTTGGTTCGAAATTTTGTAGCTGGTGAGGAGCTGATCTCTACTTGAATGTGTGTTAATTAGCGATCTTCAGGAGCAATGTTTAGGTTGCATGCGTTCTGCTAACTCTCAATACGTATTTCTACCATTCTTCTTGCAACCTTAAACTCACTGAATAAGATGATTTCCCGCATTTCGGAAGAATTGCTGTTATTGTTTTGTTGATTCAGCCAATACGTGTCAGTGATTATTCGGACTGGACACTTAGGTACTGAAAAGTTGTTGACGGGGGTACGGAACTTCAACTATAAAAGAATGGAGAGAGCATGATAAAATCAATATAGTTTTACAATAGGGTACTTCCGCAAGTTTTTAGTATTCCTCCAACTATAAAATACTTCCCCAAGTAACCAATTCATGAGCATGATAAATTTTAACCGCTTAGACTAGTACCATAAGTACATTCGTAATAAACATCCATTGTTTAACCTCTAGTAAACTGGTTTGTTTGGTTCATTTATTGTGGCCCACGATCAACTAGAAGTGAAAATATAACGACGTGATCGAAACTCAGCAAAAATTGTCGGTTTCTTGCGATCGATACTTATACCTGTGGCCAA
The DNA here is from genome assembly GCA_014338405.1 of Paragonimus skrjabini miyazakii. NCBI lineage: Eukaryota > Metazoa > Platyhelminthes > Trematoda > Plagiorchiida > Troglotrematidae > Paragonimus > Paragonimus skrjabini miyazakii. Next base: position 63,042 of record JTDE01001494.1, on the reverse strand, counting down.
AAGTACTCGGTCAGGTTTTGATCTCGACATAGTCAGAAACTAGCTCTGCTTGACCGTTCAGATTGGACCAGTTTTGTCATACAAGCATTTGCTGCCGGAGTTCTTGTTCAGTTAGTATATCTCTTCGGTAACTTCACAGTACGTAGCATATGTGATATGACAGAGACCGACTGTGTTGCTGTGTACGATGGTGCAAGTCACCTCTTACTTAAGTCCAACATTATTGATAATATAATCGCATTTGTCGTTTATCTTACATAAAGAACCTGTTTTTCATAACTGTCAATGTTCAACCAGAAGCAAAACGTGAGGCAGTCTACAAATGACGACCGATTTTTGTTATCTGAGCTAGGTTTTGTCTCATAGCCTATACGGCAGACAGAAACATTTCAAATTCAACATGACGAGTTCTTGTACATCATTGCTGAACACCAACTTTACAAACCAAGTTCACATTTTTACTGCGATACAAGAACAAAACTAATAGATAGTTCAACTGTGAGTTGAAAAATATTCAGTGTGGAGTTCGGTAGATTAAAAGATCTTAGGAGATACTTACAAGGTTCCAAATAGAAATTTTGAATAAAATGCAAATGTTTTAATTATCTTTACGTTTTATGAAACCTGGCATTTGTGCTACCTTAGTTCGATGTTAACAGCAAAGGTTTTCATCAAGTGAGCAGCATTAAACCATCTACGATGCTAATTGAAGTAGACGTGATGCTAGATTTCGGGTTTTCCAGTGGTACCTTGTAATCTTTCGATTTCTTCTGGTGCCTTTGTTTTGTTCGGTTGGCAATCGATGCTGCCTGTAATATTTTCTACGGTGAACCACATTTTTGGGGGCTACTAACTAATTCGTACTCGAGATGATTTGCCGGTGTCGTATTATTGTTAATTTAAGCACGTTATGTGAAACGCCGCTGTCAGAGTAGGGTTATGGAGAGATAATGGGTCACAACAACGTAAGAATTCACGAATAAAAGTTTATTAGACAGTGATTAACACATTCTTAACGCATCTCATACCATAGTGCTTAGTAAAGCAATTGTGTCAATGGAATACATTACCTGAATGGAATTAAATAATTTGTTTCATATGCAATAGACATCACTTCCCAAGATAAAAAATCAATGGGCTTTAATTAGCCCTCTGCAAGTAGCAACTGCTCGTTCTTGAGGCTAATGTAAGACGTATACAACATCTATGGGAATGGATAAAACATCAGGTTACCTGAATACGTTCATAATGTCATGATGAGTGAAAAACACACATAAAAAGATGTGATGCCAATTTATTTTATTGGATTAACCTATGAACAGTATAGGTGTGTTCAATTGTACAACATTGTGATGGCGAACCTCAAAAGTAAATATCAGTATACAGCTACATTAGCAATAGCATATGAAAAGCAGGTGCCAGTCCCTTACAGCAACAGAGTGAAAGCGTGCAGTGAATTATTTTGAATTCTGATGAAAGTTATATTTTTTAACAGTCATGCTTCGAAACATGTTGACTACCATTTCGAGTTATGTCGTTTGTATCGAGTAGTACGTATCTGGTTTGGCGTGTACGTTCGTCTTACTTCTAAGCCGTACAAAACATCCGGAGCGCAAACACTGGTTGGAGAACAAGAGCAGACGAGGTTTTCAAAATGAGTTTGAATAGGGACAGTTACTGATAAACATATTGTGGTGGATTGCCAGGCCGGAGTTGCGAGTATTCAAACACTCGGTGGTGTACCTCAACGTGGAAGGCATGCACATCCACAAACCCTCAACGATCGGATGGCGGACAACGGGGGCAGTCGGCTGAGTCATCGCTCGACCGGATCGGACCAACGGGCGAGACATGGCAGGCAAAATAGAATGGATGACGAAATCGGAGGCTCGATTATTCCAACACTCGGGGCAATATCCACCGCGGAATACGATCAAAGCCCACTGTGGATAGATGGAGAACTACACAATCGACCGGACGAACCATCGCTCAACGGAATCGGACCAATGGACGAAGAATGGTAGGCGGAAAACCCCCCGACAGACAGCGCCGATCACACACACAACCGGGCAGAAGTGCACGCGACGCGTGAACGGAAACCTGGGGGTGTTGTGGACTGGAACGCTGACTCGTAAACGCGAGCGCGCGCGTAGCATGTGAACTAGCGTGTTGGACAATAAAGATTGTGCTTTATTGGACGCCTTTTCGCTACAATATCTGTGAAAATCTAGTAAACAGTGGGACTGTTCACCGTCTTCTCAGTACCATACACGATTATCCAGCAGTATATCTATATATGTGGAGTGCAGCAAAAAACGAAAAAAATAAAGAACCAAACAAGATGGGGATAGACGTGGCAAACGTCTACTTTCACGAAAAATCTGACTTGATTAA
>JTDE01001494.1:24175-60548 GCA_014338405.1 Paragonimus skrjabini miyazakii | reverse complement strand
ATCCTGATGTGAGAGGGCTGTTTATCACGGCCGCTTCAACAAAACGCAAGAAACACAGAGTAATGAGACCAGCCGTAATCCTGAAAACAGATTTGAGATTGGTTAGACCATATGTGAAGATAGACAAAGCTGAACGTATGCGTAAGTCGGAGGAGAATGTTTGAAAATGTTGAATTACGTTCTGAATCCACTTCAACAAACATTTCCTCATACTAGCTTTCTGCCACTTGTTTGAGTTAGTACCGAGAGTTAAATACCTTTCCTGTGAATCTGAACACCATCTATGCAATTGAAGAAGACGACTGCTGACCAGTCCCCGATATCATCCTTGTCCTTGCGCATAGTGCACAAATAAAGAGGTATGTTTACCGCGAACCAGGAATGCACTAATTTTTCAAAACCACAGCCTGGTATAATAGCAATTGGTAAAGTTGACACAGTTGACTGGAAGAAGACCTTCACTGAGCTACCATTTAAATTTGACAGTTCCTTACTTCAACATAACAAGCTTCTTTGCAATGAGCAAACAGGTTTGCATTGTTGCTGAACTCAGTGTTCCTTCGAGCTCTTAAGCTATTTTTATTATTAATCTGGAGAGTGTACGGAGTTGAGATTTCTGAGTGCTTCATCTCGTTTAGTCGTTAAAACCGAATTGGGTTTGTTGTTATTTCCACTAGTTCTACTTCGATTAAAACGCAAAGTTGACTTTGTTAGTATCACATCGGATTCAGCATGACTGTCAAACCACTTAGCAGTAAACATTGCGTCGCAGTTAAACTGCAGTAGCTCTGTTTTACTGAATGGACTATAGTTCACTTACATCTAAATCTACTGCACTACATTCGTTTGTAGCAGTTTATTAAAAGGCATGTATATATGCGATTACTATACAGTGCTTTAAGTGCATATTTTTTACGGGAGTCTTTTACAATCTCAATCGAAATTCGAACCTTCCAATCCTCAGCAATTCTGATCCTTAATTTCGTTTCGTCGCTCAACCTTTTGGTTCCCGCTCTGGCGATGAGTAGCTACTTTGTTTGACTCTACGTGTTAAGAGTAGGGCAAACATTTTTCTTTTATACTGCACACGACCTCGACGTTATAAAGGACTGGAAAGTAGGTACAAGCTTTTAACAAGACAATAATTTGAAATGAGACCAACAACCCACTGTGGTAGATAGAAAGAACTGCGCCCAGTCGGAGAACCGAGGGAAGGTTACAAATTGAAACACAAGCGCCAGGTCGTTGCTAGTGGCCATCATGCACGTGAAGCATACGGTCTGTAACTACACTTCGGCCCACATCTTCCAAGATAATAAGAGTTGAAGCAAAGGTGAATGCCTAGTTTGGAGAGTCCAGTTTACGCAGGCAAACTAAATGTCAATTTTAGATAAAAGATGAAGAAACAATTCATTAAGAAAAACGTATACTCTTCTATGGATATATCTGGTTAATATAACAATTGAGGGGAGTTTAACTGCTGCATTTTTCAAAGGTTATTTTTCAAACGTGTTGCCGGCGATGTTTTGAAAAAACATCGGATCTACCATGTTGCAAGATATGAAAAGTTGTTTAAACATCTGGTGAACCAGGTGCAGATTGTTACAACGGTACGTCGACGCACTATTTGCAGTTAGTCGTGCAAGGTTTCGGTAGATTAATTCGGCAGTAGACCATCAAACTATAGAAATAATCCTCCTTTAATGAAGGTCAACTTTGTTTTTCATATGTAATGGTTAATATTTATCAAACCACCCTGAGGATACTGCTACATCTGATAACGGACATCAAGTATATTACAAGTTGATTTTAGAATAGTACTTAACTTCTATCATTGCGGTCAGTCGACTAGAAAAATCGGGTTCGCCCATCCCAGCGGCAATTTTGTGTTTCACACTTCCGAAGGTGAACTTTAGAAAACATTTTCAAACGGTTATTTTTCAGGTACATCATCAAAGGTTATAAATCTTCCTTTAGTTGCCTTCCATGTGTGATACTCGGAGTTGAATACATTAGGCACAGAAAGTATAAAATCATGCTTTGTCAGGTAATATTACAATATTTGAAGGTGTAGAGAAGTCCACGTTTTGAACTAATTTGTAAACAGAGGAGAGGAAACATAAACTCACCTAAGTTATGTCCATCCGTGTAACAGACATATAAAGTGCGGATGGTGTAACTGGCGGACAACAAGAGCACGATTTGATAGTTAACATTGTGCAGCCCATTCATGATGTTCAATCATCTGTCATGCTGGCAAACATCGCGTAACTTAGCTTAAATAAGCCTTACAGTGTATACCCTGCTTTTATAGATATTTCGAATCATGATGTATAGACAAAACCAATTAAAATATTCTTCCTTCAAGGGGTCAAAGTATATCGTAAATTATGCTATGAGGGCGTACACAAGAGTTCTAAGTTTACATACAAGCGTGGTCGGACGACCTCACCCATTGCCCAAGAGAAATAATTCTTTGAGAGTTTAGTTGACATTAGGTTCCGATAGATCGCGAACGGGGTGAGCAAACGTCACTCACCCTTGGAAGTTCTGCGATTCAAAAGGGCAGTTAAGGTTTACTGCTGAGCTACATCAATAAACATCCGTTACCATGGATTGTCAAGTTTGTTATAACACAACAAAACCGACACTTTTCCGGGCAAAAGGTGATGATTAGATGGCACGGACTGTATGACCTACAATGCGAAACTTAGTCTTGGGACTTTGTTATCTGCGTACTAGTTCGGTATATATGGGGACGTGACACTAGATCAGTCTACATATCGGTGTATCCGTTATCATGGACAACAGCTTAAATTGCTCAGTACTGTACATAAAATTGACTTACACAAGGCTTTGTCATACAAAATTTACCGTCTTACAGGCACCTTTTGTTCACTTGCCACAATGTTCAATACTGAACTACACGGCTTTATGCACATAGCAAAAAGAAGAAGTTACATCGATTACAATAACAAAGGGTTGCCGATATCACTTTAGTACATAAAAGACAGTTTGTTCTATCGGACCTTGTCGTTTTGTTGCAAAAATTGAGCAGTTTTACAAACCAAATAGTTCAAAAGGAAGGTCGTCGATACTGCCATGCTATCGTGCTACATCCGGATAAATGGAACATATGTTCACCGAAGAAATCGCATGATCTTAGTATTTTAAAGTTACCGATCGTATACCATAAAGTGGACAGTATTCCCTGGAAACAGATGATAGATAACTCATGAAATTTCATATGGTCAGTTGAAGAATGTCATTTAGATGGTGATAAAAGAACAACGGAAGTTAATGATGGTATCTTTACAGCTGTAGTTCACTCAGATGCTGATGTTGGCAACAATTAGTTTATTCACGTCAAATACACTCAACTTAGCGCACAATGAATGATAGAAATGTATGGTCGTACAGAGCAAAACGAAGAAAATATATGTTCCGAGTGATATTGTAGCATGCAAGCCGGCTGTCTTTACCCTGGTTGTCCGTTACGCCTGCGGATCAACTCTGGGGCAATGTGGAGACACCAAGTGACAGCGCTCTTCCGAAGTAGGGGGTCCCAGCAACAATCCTGTAAAGGGGAAACAACAAGAAACAAGCATGAGCCAAAGGCCCAGTAAGCCATGCACACGACTTACACAAACGATAACTAAAACGGCGCCGACAACACAACAGCACGCTACGTCACCAATTCAAATTCAACTAGTGCGCGCCTGCTGGTTTCAGTCGCACGTTACAATATATTATCTATGGAATAGTTAGAAATTTGTATTCCACAGGTCTGTGCAATAGGTCTACAGCTAGTATTTTATTTATTTTTGGTGCTAATTTTCTTGATAAACAAAATAAATCTGTAAGTTTTGGGTAACTATCTTGTGTACTTTCATCAATTAATGTTTCCGAACGTGTGCGTTAAATGACTCAAATTGTCGAACAGTGGATACAGACTATTGTCGCTCGTTTTTTAACGGTAATGATCAGACTAAGTGTGGCTTAGGCAACCACAAAAGTAATTTCCCATGTGTAACGTAAAAACATGCTCGATTCCTTCAGGATGCAGGTCATCTTCAAAAAGCAACCGCCTTTTGTTTTTCATTAACAATAGCCGCTGCAGACTGAGCCTACTCCATACGTTAAATATGTCTTCAGAACTCACCTAAATGATACATTTAACAGTAGTTACGATTGTGTTGTCACTACTCACGAGTAGTGCTAATAACTTGCACATTTTTCTGGACCCTGTGTAGTAGAAGTTTGTAGATCATAACTTCATGATTAATTTGACTACAAAATGCGTCTGATTTCGACTGACTTATGCACAGTAAACAATGAACTTGGTGGATAAACCCGTGAACTTTCCGATTTCTGTCATATTCTGAGCGAAAACGGACTATAACGAACAAACATATGAACACCCATGCCTTCTTACTACTCACTGTGCATAAGGAGCAGATACGTTTTTACTTGCATATGTCCTACAAACAATAAAATCCATTGATCTCTTTTTCAAAATGGGTAGATATGTGACTCAAAAGTTCCGGTTCAACGAAGGCAATTATAGTAAATTTTTAAGATCACGGTATCATGTGTCGACTGCATTGATTTAATTCTTGTAAACTTAGGAGTAACACTGTGACGGACAACTGTTATCGATACTCTTTTCTCAATTCAATACAATCACATTGGTTTCATCAAGACGTGTGGAAGTTTCAAGAACTGAACAAACTTTTTTTGAGAGCACAGGTTTGAGTTGCGGAATACAATTGTAATCGATTCGGCGGCCAACGAAGGCCGTACGTTAATTAACGATGCGCATACCTCATCAATCATACTCCTTAATCATACCTTAGTTTTTTGTGATTTTTAAAACATTTCATGACATTAAGGATTTTTGATAACACCAGATAAATTAGGAAGCGTGATCATTGCAAGCACTCTGTAGTAACTCATTGATTCTAAATTCACTACAGCACAAACTGCTTATACGAAACAACAACAGAAGGTAGGTTAGCAATCAACTGATAAAGAAAGTTTGTTGAACCCAAAAAAATGGAAGGTTGATGATCAACAGCTTTTAATGGTACAAAACCAATTTTCGTACATGAACTTTCACCCCTTTAGAAAAATGAAGAAATGTAGGATTGTAATGAGGCAACACCACTTGTGATGATGCAGCCTAGGCTGACAACGTAATCAATGAACAGGGCATGCCTAATGACTGTGGACATTAGTTGCTTACCTGTTCCATTGACATTTTTGTTCTCTGGTAACCTAGAGTTCTGTACTGACTTGAACCTAAGTGATTTCGTTCTGGAGATTATGGATCCCATCGTTTTGTCATTTTAGTCTTTCCAGCAGCGGTATTTACACTGTCAAATTCAGTGTGAGTTATTTTTGGTAGGTCACACTTATCTGACTAAAGTAATGATAGCCTGTGGGCACAGGTGCGTGCATCGAGTCTAACTGCGCTATGTTCGTTTAATGGAAATTACTAGTTTTTATGTTGATTGATGCATAATGCATTAACCTTCATAACGCAGGCAAACGAAGGTCAAACTATGCTATACGTTAACTAGCTCTTCATTTAACGGTTTTAGTCTAAAGCGCCTTTGTATAAACTCTTCAGGTTATAACTTAGATGGATGAATCTGGACTTTGTGTGAGATTACCTTGTTCATAAATTCATTTTATACATATTATTGCAGAAGTCATCAACGTGCACTTGTCTCAATGGTTTGAAAAATTCAAAGTTCGGATGCCAGTCAAGTCAAGTGAATTTCTCATAAATAGGTCTTTCGTCAGAATGAACATGAAAAAGTATTATGTACGGAAACCATAACCGAATGTAAATCCCACGTTTATTGGTAACGTTTAGTTTAAGACACCTTCAATGGAAAACGTGTATAGTAAAAGTTTAAAAACTACGTGGCATTTGTTAGGTCATTAATCTTAAGTAGGTGACCAAGCTGTATCCTGGTGAACTATCACGTGATCTACGTTTTTCTGTTCAATTAATAGTCTGATTGAGTAAATGAAGGCTGACATCCTCAGTACATAGAAGTGAACTTTCCCCGAGAGTCATGGCAGGACACACTTCAAAGGATTTATAAATGTAATTAATTCCTAATAATTTTTGAGTGGCTACGTCACTGCAGCCAGTTTACGCATCCTTTTTGTTTTAGAAACAAAGTTGACTGTGAATTGTAGAAGTACCAAAATCTACGCTGAGTGAACCATTGGATAAACGGCATAACGTTTAATTTCACCTTATTTTATTTGCATATAATAGACTACTGTCTGTATATTTACAACTGCATACATTAGGTTTAGGGGTTTAGAGCCCAATGTGGAGTTTCGGCAATTCACGTGTTGAGCTGTACGATGGAAAGAAGACTTACGCAGGAACGTGCTGACCTCTCTGATAGCGTTACCTCGGCTATTATCTCCACTAAACCAAAACGGGGTTTGGTGCATGTATCGAGGGGCAACTCCAATTATTTGCCGTAGACACATAGATGTTTACAATAATCACCACGGCAACCGGGCAAGTTAAGGTCAACAACAATGGAATCTCAAATCTTTTATTTTGATTGTCAGAGTTAAGTGTGAACTGTGAAAACAATAGAATGCTAAAGTTGGAGAGTAGATTCCAGTTCTGGCAATATCATAGTTCATATAATTATCTCTGGATTATTAATAAAAGCCAGAGTTATCGAAACCTACTGCTGGTCATCAACATCAAGCAGGTATTACGTCGTACGACTCGATCGCCTTGTAAATAAACTTGAACTGTTGTAAAAGTAGGTACCGAAAAGTTTTGAGAATGTTTTTGGCGACATTTCAACCAGCTTTGTGTTGTGGTAGTATGTTTGTGGAATTGATTGGCGTAAGTGTACAGGGGCTTTGTAGTTTACAGATGGGTGACGGTTGAACGTAGTAACCATTCACTGAATGCTTTCGCGTGCACAGTGTAGAGCGGTGGGGTTTGAATTCATGAATGACTCTTCTGTTGTCTCCTGGGTGGTATGGAATGGTTCGCCTTTATTTATTGTGCACATGCTGGTTACCTCACCACTCTCGGACCGTGAAACATTCCGTTATTTGATACTATGACTACTGACGTTCACAAATAAACGTGTCTGTGCCTGGTTGTAAAGTTGTTCGCTGGAAATAGTGGCATTTCGATTATCTTACACCATCCCAGTGGGTAGGTACGGGAGTGGATAAATAGTTTTTAGCCTTCAGATAAATCGCGAGTTAATGGCATTTAACCAGTGAAACAACGTAACACTGGTTTATTAACTGAACTCTGTTCGGTTGATTTGGTAAGCATTCGGATGTCCAGAGCTTAATAACCTTATATGTGCACTTTAGAATAAGGAAAGCTACCTGCAAAATTACGTCGTCATCAGTCGAACTGAAGTTAGCATTTAGAATCATATTATGAAATTCTAAACAAAGATTCCTGTGGTTTGTTGAGACGATTGCAATTAATCACTGAAGCTTTATGAATTCAAAAACGACTGTTCATAAACTTTACTCATTTTTAAATTCGGTGAGCTCTCCTAACACTCTGATCGAATATCTACTTCATCCCCTGGTTGGTTGATACAAAAAATGCGATGTATGTTATCGTAAATTTCGTAATGATTGGTCAAGACGAAGTGAATGCATTTACCACACTCCATATTAATCTGAAGGGAACAGATTGTTTTATTTTTAAATCTATATTTCTGGCAATGAATGGAAGTTGACCAAAGTGTTCAGTATTAGTTGACTGTTGAGCGTTAGTTTAGTCAGTGTTTCACGGGAAGTAACTTTGTATGTGGCCCTACAGGGCATATATACATTCATCAATAAACCAGAAGCAAATAATCTGTTGCATATCATAAATAATTTATTTCTTCTCATGCATCACGAATATGATGTAGTTTTCTTACACCCAGTAGATATGACAACCGGTGACTATTGAACAACCTCGGTAATGCATACAAAAACATTTGATTCCCTATCAGATGAAATAAAACATTGTTCGGGAATGTAACTTTGTTCCGTCAAGAAGATAGATAGGCTAAACAGCTAACGAATCAAAAAGACGTTAACTGATCAACGTACTCATCGGTGTGTCTGCGTCATTTTGAAATACCAGTTGTTTCTACTTGACTTTATGCGCCCATTCAAAATAAATTAATACCGTTTTATTAGAGTTTATCTTTCAAATATTGTTGAAGTCGCTGTTTGAAAATAAAAATAAAATTCGAATATGATTTAAACTGTGTATCCCTCAAAACAGCCGATTCGTATTTGTATATGAACTGGAGACAAATGAGATCAAAAGCCACAGCGTTATTTTTTAGACAGATACTTTGAGAATATAAAACATTTCCACGTGATTGCAATCAATTTTATTTTGCTTATGCGGTTACTCAATTTGATTCGTAGTACACTTTACGTTAGGTAGCTTAGTAGGTCCGATAAGATTAAATAGACTAATTTGTGTGGAAAAGCATAATTTGGACTGGATTCCAATCAGAAGGAAAAAACACTCTGCGAAACTTAACAAAAGCCCCAACAGTCGGAAGACAAAACTACACTGAAAGCTCAGAAATTTCACATCGGAACCTGATAAGCCGCTCACCCTGCTTTATGATACAAAATTCAGCAAGTGGCTTAAAAGATTGATCAACAAGACAGGATTTCTCAAGCAGTTCACCACATCAGATTTATCTGCAAGTATTGGAGTTGTGTCATTAATAAGTGGCTCGACAAATTTGTTAGTCTAGAAGGTTAGTAGATGCCAATGGACTGGGTGGTCAACTGAATTCCAATGCGACGGCTGCATACTCTGTGCATGCCTTCGTAATTCTGATGGTAGGGATTATGCTGCGTTTAGGCACACAGTACATTCCTTTTCATGTTTACCTTCAGGTCGTCTACAGATGGTCCACTTTTGAATGTGTTCATCTTCAGACATCGGAAAATGGTCGGAGTGCACCCTTGAAGTTCCTCAACACAGAGATTCCTTAACAATAACCTGATCAAAGGCGATTCAGATGCATCTTTTGCTGTTAAATCGGTTAAAGCATTTGACACTGCAGTCCACTGCAATGAAATATCTACAAGATCTACCGTGTGAAACGACCGACATCCGCACACAGAATTATGCATAGCCCCATAGATTTTGAGACTTGATCATGTACGAGGTTTGTGAGTAGTGCGATTTCCATCTTGACAAATATTACTCACCACCTACCTGCAGAATATCCTAACACTCAGAAAAGTTTGACCAGTAGAGATACTATTGTTTTACTGTTTATTTTAACAATAAGCACGCAGTGGAATAAATTCGTCCAAGCAAGTTAAAAGAGGCTTGAGGAAACTCAGCTTGCTTACCGCGCCAGACTACTCAACGTAGCTGCCACAATTTTGGACACCAACGCACAGTATTAGTAGTGATACCCATAACACTAAGTCTTAGTTTAAATGACCACATTAACGATGCGTACGTATAAAAGTGAGTGACAAATACGTAGTTATGAATGTAGCGGTAAGGAGACGGACATTGGTAGATGCTGATAATTCGTATGACCTCTGCAGTACTAAACACCAATAACCAGATGTACATGTATAACAATAACAGTATGGAGGGTGAAGGAAAACAATAAACAAGGTGGAGCACAGCGATGATGTTTTAGGTACTCGGTATATTTAAGGTTTACATATAATTTTAACTTACTGATGAGTAGTCGGGGATTTGGTTTATTTCAAGTTGAACAACACCCACAATCGATCGCAGTCGTCGCATTCCCATAGACTTTCCAGTCGGCCGACTGATTGTGGGTGATGTTCAACTTGAAATATAATTTTAAGGCAAAGTTCTCATGATCCAGTCCACCCACAACGACAGAAGATAAGATGTTTACATTTCGTTTATTCTCTTTAGTAACAAACGTATAACATTTAAACATACAGGACATTCGGATAGCAAAATACATTAGAAACGGTCATCTAGTGGATTTACATGGAACAAGGACTGTCATCCGTTCTAGGGCAAACGGATTGCATGTGCCAACGTTTTTGCACGTACAGAGCTTTACAACGAGAGCTGAATACAATTGCCTTGAAGGATGCCAGTAGTTTAGGATTCCTTTTGCGCAGTAATACGTGAAACGAGTTTGCAGGGCCAACCAAGTAAATCTGTTTCCACGATGTGCTTTGCAATCGGTGAGGTGGGATTTTGGTTCACTCGTTCTGTTGTCGTTGCCTGTGATGTTCCGGTACGTATCAACCGTTCAGGCATATGTTCAGCAGTTGTTTGTCATAAGCACTGATCTGTTCTAACAAGATAGATGTCACCACGACAACCAGTTATCTGATAGATTACGTACGAGAGAGGACATAAAATTGATAACTGTTACAACAGCAATTATTTGCTACCGTAAAAAGTTAGACTTCCACACGGGCTAGATACTCCTAGTTTTCCCAGGTAGTGTAAACTAAATAACGATGATCCATAAACGGGAATTCTTCAATAGCAGAAAGGTATAATGATCAAGCTAAAAAGCCTTTTGGGGAAAAGAATGACTTAAAATGTGCTGTTGTCATAAGGTCGTCTAAAAATTAATGACGCATGGGTTGCTTCTGTTGGTCTTTCGGCTTTTGACAATCAGTTTATATTACAACGCTTATATATGAGACAATAATTCAATTTAGGTTTCAAAGAGCAGTAACGAAAATTCCATGCATCCCAACTGGCAGGAGAAAATCTTTCGCATGATTTAATGACTATTTGATTGGCGTTCGTTCCGTGTGGTCCGGGGCTCATGACTTTTGATTAGTAAGTCTTATTTTATGTATCTTCGCATGTTTTAGCTCGAACATTATTGTATCAGAAAAAAAGAGTGAGAATAGTTGGAGAACCAACCTATGTAGCTTGATATTATTCCCTGATGTTAGCACAGTTCAATGAAACCACCGCTTTTTTCATTCTAAGGTACTGGATTTAAAAGTGCTTTCATTACAGATTTTCAATAGATGTTCCTAGAACAAACGGGTTGGAATTGTATACATGTTTTCTAGCCTGGAACATTGCTTGTTCGAGTTTCCCTCCATACACATAGTGCACTGTATTCATCATATATATGCCATACTTGGCTTTTTAGAATACATTTTAATAACTACGCTTTTGGGCAAACTTACAAGTCAAAGGCCGTAATTCATGATACATTGGCTAGCTAACTTGTGTATGGAACTCATTGTGCAGTTAGATGTCATGGCAACCGGGCATAAATGAGGTCAACAACAATGGATCAAATACCGATTCATTCAAAGGTCAAGGTTAACCTCGAAAGTAAGAAACGATTTAATATGTAATTAAAATGATAGTAGGATGCACTCTTGAGTATATTGTGAGCAAATGAGATGGGGTAAACAGTTTTCAGTATTTCATTATCGAGCATTCAGCTATAAAAGACATAATTATATAATACAGTTTACTAAAACATCCTGTTAGTTTGTATTCAGTAAAAAAGGTATACGGAAGTCTATTTTAATGAACATTTATAGTGAGATTTGTAACTGAGTTATCAGAATTCTCCTACAGGCTGAGTGCACATTAAACGTTGAACATGTTTTTGATAACTTACGAACTAAGTGTGCCTGCCTACAAAAATTGTGATTTATCTCACACATATCTATTATTTTCTTGGATTAAGAAAGGCTACTAGTTAAACCAACTCGGAAAGTATTGTTGAAAATATTCGAATATGCATCAGAACGTGAGTTCAACTAGTAGGCCAAATTAGGATCTGGTGTAATTCTGAGCACCTCTATTCTCGTAATTTACTTGGAAGACTAACAAATTGAAACCTTTTACACCGATAAACATTTGGTTTCAGTCTAAACTCTTGACGGTTTCTCAATATGTCGCATGCAAGTTTGGAACTCATTTGGACTTTGCTTCGGATCATAGCGAAACTGTTTACAACCCAAAATGTGTTGTGAACTCGACACAGTACCTCACAGCTAGATATACCACAAAAAAGTAAGTTATGAAGACGTCATAGGACTCGAATAAGAAACAATGAAAACACCAGAGGCTAATTTTAATTGGACTAAGCTCCCTAGATGTGCCACTGGACACTCAGTCTTCAGTAACATCCTATTGAGTTTAAAGCTGTTTGAACTTAATTCAATGCGCATAAGGGTGACAGTTTTGAGGTGCTTGTTTGTTTTACGTTCATTGTTTCGTCAGCCTTTTGGCTAATGCTTGTTCATTTGTCCGCCCTTAGCAATACTGATGGGGAACATTTTTCTTTGGAGTTTGATGTCACGTGTTGTCCGCTCAGCGTACCTGAATTAACGTTCGCGTCCACATCCTGGTGGTCACCAAGTGCTTGGGTTGACAATTGATGAGTAGTCGGGGATTTGTTTAATCTCAAGCTGAACATCACACACAGTTAATCGCGGCTGTCGCATTCTCATATAATTTCCAGTCAGTTACTTTCGATAAAAGCACTGGACTTAATTTTCTTTCTCATTAGAGCTCGTCAATAGTGCTTATGCTTGCCACGGTCGGGATTAGAACTCTGACCACGCTTTTATGAGGCAATATCCATTCAATCAACATCCATTCGCATCCAGTGAACTATACAAACAACTAGGGGCAGCCGACCTGAGTCCTGGCAGGCTGCCGTACAAGGCGCAAATCTAGAATTCCTACATTCTGGACATCCATGAACACTGTAGCTCTTCTCGTCAATTGCTAAAGCGGTGATGACTGTCGTTCTTCTCGTGGAGCTACCTGGATATAAAGTCCTCAGGTACTGTCTGAGGAAACTCCCACGATTACGATCCGTCAGGCAACGAAAGTGATCAAGTTATAATCTCTAAAACAGCAAGTAAATCAGCTCACATAATGCACTCAGATTGACCCATTCCATCCATTTTTCGCTTTCTTGGCAACATTTTCTAATGACGACTAAATTATTACCCCAAAAATAGACTGTCAACAAAATCTGCGCAAATCTGCTCTCCCGCAACAAAGGGACCATCAAGATGACGATGCCACATGATCCTGGGAATTAAAAACCACCGCCACTTATCTCGAATCCATTCTGGACGTATACAAAACCTTTACGAGCAAAGAAAGAGGGAAGACGATACATGATGTACGATGGAGAAACGTCTTTGGTGATGATGAACACAAGTTACCTAGGTTTATTGACTGCTGGAGTACGGTGCTTGATGGCTCGGATGTCTGTGACACCTATCCTGTATGGGGTGTTACTCCATGTGATCATAACTTCGTAGCACCAATCTCTCAACCTGAAGTCACACAGAAAATCCGTTCTATAGAAGGATCTGCACTCGAACCCGATCACCTCACAGCCACCGACGTCGCTCATTTCCGAGCTAAATCACTAGCAGCGTTTGCAATTTGATGTTGATTATTGAACAAACTCTTCCACAGCTGAACACTGCTCACATAACACCTTTACCCTATATCTTCACCTCGTTCACGCTGTCTGACATTCATCCGATTTCTTTTTGTTCGGTGGTCACAAGGTGTCTTAATTAATTGTTGGGCCCTTTTATTCTTCTGTGGACGATAGTAGCTTGGTTTTCTACAGCGAGGTAGAACATTTGAAATGACAACTATTTTCCGTAACTTGCCTCATACTCCTCTTACAAAGCGCCGCGATTGTTTGTTTGCAAACACTGATGTACCCAAGGTTTTTGAACACATATCCTATGACTTTCTAATACAAACATCCATTCTTCATGGCACACCCACCATTTTGAGCAACTACCTACGTTCATGATTGGTTTACTCTAATCCTGAGGGCTACAGTTTTTTTTTCGAAAAAGAGGTATTCGTCAGGGAGACTCTCTACCCTTTGTTGTTTGTGGTGGCCTTGAATCAACCCTTGTCAAATTTCTGATTTTGACTTGGCCTTATGCACATTGAAGGGTCAAGTGAACTATCTGGCATATGTGGATGATATCATAATAACAGCTCCTTCGAGAGAAACACTCAAAATCAGATTTGAAAATATGCAGGAGAGTTTGCTTGAATTCTATTTTATAGTGGACCACTCGAAGACCGAATGCATCTAAATAAAAGCGGATACAAAAGGATGTACCACTTCTCTTGACGATCAACCTTTGGAAGTCATTGAAACCACCATAGTATCCGCTTCCCCTACAACAACATTCGAGGCTGCAAGTGTACCGTTCAACTACAGAGGAGTCTCCCTAACAACCAGTTGCCAACAACAGTTGCCACTCTAGTAAAAATGCTATATGAGGTGACGGCAGCGCATCTAAAACCCCGACGAATAAGCAAATTTTGCGAATGTATCTACTGTCGAGGTTAACTTAACAATTATGTCTCAGCCAAGTTCAGAAGAAAACGCTGAGGTACTTAAGTCAAACAGAGAATAAATCTCGGGAAACGGCTGCGTCTGACGGAAGACACGTTAAACGTCTTCTTTTCTTCGGATATTAATTCCGAAGGTCTCGAGATACCAACTCCCCAATCTCATACGTGTTTGAGTAGATGATCTGGCATTGAAAAACACCTCTCATCAAAGATAGCGCACTTATGGAGGGCTCTACGCCATTTACCCCAAATCGATGTCGGCAGCCGAAACAATTAATATATCGAAAGGAGAAGCAACTTTAGTATGGCATGGGGCCATGGACAATGCCCATTTTGGTGCCTGTTTGTAACATTCCCCCGCGACGAACACGTCAATCAACTGGCTACGGAAACCAACCAGGATTACTTCTAGCATCTACGTCAGAGCGATGCAAATTAAGAGAGAGGTTTGCCAACGAAAACCCGTCGCTCATATGGTCGTCCAAAATAACCGCAGGAAGTAAATTGCCATTGTGATAACAGCAATGAAAGCTTGCCAAACATTCTTCAGTCAGGCTTTCTTAGCCGTTATGATAGATGTAAACGACAAAACATTATGTCTTCTTTAATAATTAGCAAGTTGAAAAACAACAAACAACCAGTGATCCCAAAACTCCACATTCTTACGGCCAACTCATTTCTTAAGCTCGACATACTTTTGTGAAAAGAAGCTGCCCGTATGGCTATTTGCGACCAATACAAAATGGAAGGCACAGTCAAATTGAAGAACGAATAATACGGTCTCCAAGAAACCGTCCAATACACTCCTGAATTTCTCCGTCCGTGAGACCGCCGTTTCTCCATAATATCTCATGTACCACTGTAGTTAACAACAGAAGTTCCTTGCGCGCATCATCACACAAATTTCTTCTGCAAATGGGTCCCTCAAAATGTGATATCACAGACAATTTTATAGCATATATTATAGACTCCCTCAAAATAGTCTATTCATGTATAAAATACACCTAGGATAATTATGACAAAGCGAAATATATATTTCCATAAACGTTTAATTCTGAAACACTGGTCCAAATATGCACCATATAAAGCATGAGTTGACATATCGAATCATACGTTTCAATTGCGCAGGGGCGTTATACCCCACGTTGGCCAATTGTGTAAATCTTTAATTTGGAAGTTGCATGCCTTTCGTTAAAAATAACTTGCGGGTGTACTCTAATGAACACCACATTACTTGTGTCTTCGATAGTTCTTCATCAGTTTAACAGAATTATATAGGTTCAGCGAAATCAAAGCTTTGCGTAAATAAGGCAAATAAGGTTAGTAGAATAGGATCAGATCATGTAGGGCGTCTCAGAATATCCTAGTATGCATGGGCTTATCACTAGGAGAGGAAATCACCAACGTCAATGCTGGGTGGTTTAGTGTTTCACCCACCATTACACCTTACCCGGCCTGTATTGTGAGATACAAACCTGTGGATGAATGGACTGATTTCTTTGCACCGGCCTTTACGACAAACGTGTGCCTGGTGAGACCAAAACCCTAGTTGGCAGAACTCTTCAACATGAATGTAAAACATAGTCTTGATCATCGTGTCAGGGTAGCAAAATAGGTCACAGAACGTGGATAGTCGAAAGCCTAGACGAAATTTCCAAAGAAGAAAGGTGTGTATCAATTCTTTGTAACTGCTAAGTTATTTTTATTCCTCTATCAAATCATACGCAAGACAGTTAATCCGTAGACAACTGGATACAACAGTGACAGATTAGAGCCCAGGTTTTAACCTGCAACGTGAATGTGATGACATACCGACTTTTAAAACGAAGATCACGGTGTCCGTAAATTGTATTCAGCACAAGGTGGTGAGCCAGAACGACCTGGATATCTTGTAGCCCTCGTAAACGCCACCAGAATTCATTAGACCTTCGCTGCACGAGACGATTTCTCGGTCTGAAGTGTCCATACCTGATCTCAAAAAAAGGGTTCATGGATAGAGAATATATTTCGAAATGTTTGCTTTGCTCAGCCACAATGAATCTCAGTGAAAGGTTCCACCGAGGCGATTGAAGAAGTGCATAATCCACCAAGGACTAGGTGCATGATGGGATAGAAGCAGTAAGTTCCACTTCGGCGCCGCACGGATGAAAGCAAACGAGATCTGAATCTGGGTAAATTTGAGAGCACATACCTGGAACTTTTCGAAAGAGAATACAAATGTGTAGTGAAGGTGAATGAATACACCATAATACTTGTCAATAGACAAGCTATGCCACGTATTTGGATACTGAAGTAGCCGAGTAAAAAATACAAGAAGAAACGTTGGTGTGCACCCTGGCAAAAAATAGTTTCCCATTTTTGACCTGGTATAAGCAGCCATAGCGTCCCAGAATTAATGTTATGTGCCAATGAATGTCTTTGTTTGTTGTGGTGTCAAAGCATATATTTCCTGTTGAGCTTCTGAAGAAACAACCACGATACCATTAGTGTACATGGCTTATATCACAGGTGGAAAAAGAGTTAACAGAAAAGACGGGTTCAGGTGTGATCGGAAGACAAATCAACCATAATGAGAGGAGAAAGAACTTAGGCCTCACTTTTCAACATTTTCAAGAATAACGGTCAACCAGGAAGTCATTAGGGCTAATTGTGATGAAACTTACTCCTCAGAACCGGATCAGATTTAAAACACTGGAGGTTTGCGGTTTTCTTCAAACTTTAGTAAACCAACTAGTTGAGGACATAGGGTCAGAGTAGGCAATTTTGCGTGAATTAGTCACATATTTCAATGTTTAGCTTCATACCTACTTGATCGTCCTGATGTTAACAAGTATTTTTGAAATGGCTTCCTGATCCTTAGCTGCGAACTTTCGAAATTACGCATTTACCCATGTGGAACATACATATTCTTTTAAAATGTCTTACGCTGTGAGTAATAAGTATCAGTTGTATAGGGAAGGTTAGAAACACTGCAATCACGACCGCAAAATGATATAAATTCAAACCATGTAGATGAGTGCAGTCGAAACTTAATGAGTATCGATTATATTTCAAGTTCAAGAAACCAAAAGTGCCCTATAATTATATTATTAAATCATCCTAAAATGAACAAAAACCCGAAGTTATTGTTCACACTGTTCCGAAATTTTGTGTCCACAAAATTGTTTGTGATATTATAAACTAGTAAGAACGTTTTCAACTTGTTTTAATGGAACAACAGACGCCTGTTTCAATTATCCATTGTATATAAGGTATAATCCGACATTACATTAATTACCGTGTTCCATTGAGCAGCGAATCCGTCAAAAGTTCTGTAAACAATCATTCGCATGAATCCCATTTTACCCACCATGTATTTTGTGTTCATATGCCAAATGGTATTTCGTCTAACTCTTTCGAAGTAGAAATAGTATAGTGGAGACATAGCTGCTTCAGAATTAATTGGACCCCTATTTAGATTCCACTCTTGTTCAGCGTATGCACTACTGACGAACCGTAACAAGAGCAAAATTTGGAAAACAATGGTTGTCCATAAAGGGACTGTCAAAAATGCTCTCAAACAGGGATAACTGTGAACAACTGTGAGAAGTATTCAGTGTTTATCATTCAACTTTCCACATTATCTGCTAGTTCGAAATGTCAGTACGTACTATATTACTCTCACTAGAAACTATGTGTACACTACCTAAAGCTCGACTGCTAACACATTCGACTGAACTCGAGTCATCTGCAAACACGAGGTGTATTTCGGTTGATGGATGTTTATTCAACAGCATTAGACATTTGGGCTTAAAGTCCAACATATATCAATTAATATTCATTGTACTTATTAAGATGTATATATTTATGACCAGTGCACTTCATTAGAAATGATTGTCCGTTAACCATAGAGTGAGTAACATTAACGACATTCCGAATTTAACGTGGTCAAGCAGGTTTGGGAGTCGTTAGGTGTAAATTCCACTTGAACAGCGAACAACAAAGCCAATTTTCATTTTGGTAATAACTGTGGATAGAAGCGCCGTAGTTTAACCAATTAACTGACTCACCCAGACAGTTTAATATGAGTTCACTTTGTGCTTCACTCACATCTTCTACAGACTCACAGTTCTGTAAAAATAGAATAATTTTTACTCAGGACTAATTTATGCGTTCTTTATGTTCAAGATGTTTTTGTGGAGCTACTTACATCAGTCAAGCTTCATGACAGCCATCACAACCAGTTCGAGAACACTACTTCTTTTGAGTTGGTTGTGGGAAAACGTGATTAATCAGTAGTGAATTTCTTGTTAGTGTGGTTTAAAACAATCACACAGAAAGAAAAATCGGACCTTCAATTTGGTTAATTGCTTGGCACGTATTTTGTCGAAAATCACTCAAAATACTGTGCGCTGTTGAAGCTAGCGGACCTAAAAAAATCCGCAAACAGTAATTTGTACAAGCATTCCATTTACTCTACTACAGTTCAGTTAACAGCATAACTTTGGGTAAAGCGCCTATCGAACAGCCATCAACAAAATGTGCAAAAAACGTAGTCTGATTTCAACTAGTTAGGTAGACACGTTGATCACCCAACTACAAATAGTTGGAGATAGTTTGTAAAAGATGAATATTTGCCCTCGAAAACTCTTTAATATCATGATGGGTATGTATGCAGGGCTAACGAGAGCAAATTATTGCAAATAACTGAACGCATTATTCAAGCGTACATCATACAAGGAGTTCAGCGAACGAATATTGGGTTCACTGATTCTACTTCACAGGTTTATCGGTGGAAGTGAATTCCGAATGTAAAGGACGTGATGGGATGGGAATAGGACATTGGTCTTCGCATGTTCAACCACGTCAGATTGGCCAAAGGGTAGCAACCAGACAAAAGACAGAAGCGCTCATTGTAGATGGTGCCAGTGTATTGTGTTTTGGGTTCGCTTGATGCTTGTTCTTGCCTGGTCTGGCTTCGTGTTATTTTGGTTTTTTGTCTCTACAAAATTATTGGTCGTATGTAAACGTGTTGACTTTACAAATTTGTGGCTGTCAAACCCGTACGTAGCTATTACAATTTTCTCCCTGCTGGTGGTAGATTTCATTGCGTTTGTATCTGTCATCCTCTGTCGTGTAGCACGGGTTATCGAACCAAAAGCTTTAGTTGAGGGCCATAATCGCTCTTCCGTCTAGGTCTGGGCGTCCTGGCAGTATCCAAAGTCCACATAATCTAAGCAAATGCAACATAAACCAAATAACATTGCATCGGCCGTCACGCAGGATGAACCGGGTCGCCCTATCTGCCGTTTGTGGTAAGGTGGGTAGGTGAAAATATGATACCGCCAACAGGAATCCTAGTAAAGACAATGATCTCACAAATCACCGTAACACGTAGTACAACCGGAGACACGTCCAGGGACACGAGACGCACTATGTGCATACGCTGAAGGATCGATGTCACACCCCAGGAGGCCAGAACATTCAATTGCACCGATCGCCATAGAACTAAACCTCCATAGCATCAACGTAGCAGCCCTGAGTGAGACAAGGTTCGCTCACCGAGGTGGGCTACAAGAGGGAGGTGCTGGGTACACGTTCTACTGGGTGGGCTACCCGGTAGACGGTGTTAGGGAGCATAATGTTTGTTTCTCAGTTGCTGACCACATCAATCTTTTGATAATAGGTAAATGACTCGGCGTCAGCCCTCAAATGTTACCCACGCACCTGTGACTCCGTTGAGGGATGTGTACCACATTTATCAGTGTTTATG
Source organism: Paragonimus skrjabini miyazakii (assembly GCA_014338405.1). Lineage (NCBI taxonomy): Eukaryota > Metazoa > Platyhelminthes > Trematoda > Plagiorchiida > Troglotrematidae > Paragonimus > Paragonimus skrjabini miyazakii. Next base: position 40,407 of record JTDE01001494.1, on the reverse strand, counting down.
GTCCAACTATTTGATGCACTGAAGATAAAAATCACCAGTTCTGTGATCAGCTGTCCGCCACAATCTGGTTGGCACCGGTGGGTGACCGACTGTTCATTCTGGGTGACTTGAGCGCTCAAGTTAGACGCGATTTAGTAGCTTGACCGGTAGTCCTTGTACTTTAGGGCATTGGTTCAGTCAACGAGTACGGTGATCGTCTGGTACACCTGTGTGATGCTCACGAGCTGGCTATTACAAAGATCCGATTCCAGCTGAGTTCAAGTAACACCACGATGTAGACTGACATTCGAAACGGTCACCACTATTTACTTGATAACGTGATTGTGTGGCAGCGCGACATTTGTGAAGTGCGTGTGTGTGGTACGCTGCACTGAAGTTAGCACAGACCGTAGACTTGTCAGGACCCGATTGTTTATCCGTGTTTACAATCCTGTTTGTTGTGGGTCATCCGACAGGATCTGGATATCAAACGACTGGAGAACTGTTGAACGAGAGCTGGTTTTCAACTAGCGTCTAAAAGACGCTCCTGTATCCAACATCCCCGAAGGCATGTAGCGTCAGCTGAAGGAACACATTATTGCAACAGTTACGGAGACGATCAGTGTGCAGCACCAAGAAAATCCGGAGAGGTATGAAAACAGCAATGTAGTTGTCTCAAACTGGATGTGACAGAAAAGTGCATGGCTCACTATCTTCAATATTGAACAAGAGAATGGAGCCAAAATATCCACATTCTAAGGCGTTTGCTGTCAGCTTGACGAACAAGTCCGCGGAATCAAGAATGACTGGTGGAGAAAGCAAGGTGAGCGGATACAGGGATACACCGATCGCCGACAACACAAACAGTTTTACGATTCGTTTGAGGTGATTTTTGATTAATCCCTCCAGTCTACTAAAACACTGATTGACGTGGACACCGTCTCCTCATGCACCAAGCCACAAGAAATCATAAAACTCTGGCGCGAACAGTTTTGTAGCTCAATAAGCCGTTTTGCTGTCACCCCGAACAATTACGCAATTGGAAAGCTGCAGGCGAAGAGAGATTGACAGACGAAATTCAGATGAATGGCAGGTCGGCGTTAAAACACTTCGCTCCAGCTGGCTCATTCCATCTAGAAGCGGGAATTAACGCCGAACGGGTTCAAGGATGCCCACATCGTAATTTTGTTTGAAGTTAAGGGTCGCAAGCAATGCCTTGATAAATAAAGGCATTTGTCTGCTGAGTCCCGCCGGTAAGATGTTTAGAATAATTTTACCAAACCAACTAAATGTGGAGATTTAGAAGTCAATTTTCCTGAAGAGCAGTGCGAATCTTGTGCGAGCCGAAATGCTACCTGTTTGGCGTTTGCTTCACAACAGATTATAAGTGTCGAGAATGCAACTAGCCATTGTTTGCCCTCTCCGTGAAATTCACCGAAACCTATGAAATCGTAACCCGCGAGGCGTTGTGGACGACGCCTGGTAAGCTTGGAAGTTCGGGTAAGTTGGTCAACTTGGTTAGAATGTCACATTTGGGCACGAAGACCAAAAGAGAATCGTGTGGATCAATCTCTGTTGACCTGGACTATGTCATTGCCGTGAAGTATGGTTGTTTCCCAACCATAATCCTATTCAATTTTCATTTGAGTACGATGGTAACAGTTGTCCTTCAGAACTCGGAGGACGATAGTGAATTTGGACATCCCACAGATGGCCGTATGTTGAATATTCGACGTCTCAACGCTCCAAGAGCTCTAGGTTCTTCGCCGATGCACGTGCCATCATTCGCAGATAGTACACGATAAACACAAAGCGAAAGTGAACTTTGGCGATTGGCCACGGCGTTCGCGACCGTGGTATACAAATTTGGGTTGGATAACAACATGGGTAAGGCATTTCCTTTTTTTCACGGTTCTCTGGGCGGAGTTAACGTTCCTACACGTGGGCCTGAGATTCGCATCAATGAAGACGTTATCAACAGCCACGCAGACGTTTGTTACACGGATAGCAAGTTGTCGATCGACTTGTCCACGGACCGCGAGTTACGAGGACATGTAATTTAGGCTGGCGCACCTTTGGACACCGGGAAAGGATAATGAACAACGGATGTAGCCCACCATGTATGTATGTAAGTAAATATACTTCAGTAATCATCGTGGTTCACGGGTTGTTTCTTCAGTGAACGCCTCACACACACACTTACGTATGGCCTGGTTTATTGTAACTTTTAACTTAATTTCCCATTGCAAAATCCCAATATATAACTGACATGCGGTATAGAGAATGTGAAAAAAAATGAAAGAACCACTAGATTCTAATGTATCGAGGAATCGAAATAACCAGTTTACGTAATATAACAATAGACCAAATGATAACTTGGTGAAGAAAAAATGTTTAAGTCCACCAGTAACTTGTTACTTAAACTACGGTTCCCAACAACTGCCTCGGTTCTACATGGGGACACGAAAAATATTTGACTAATCAGGTATACTGGCGTGTGTGATGCAAATTCTCAAGGAAAATTTCTGTAAAACCAGCGCGATTAGATAAACTGGATGGTAAGGGCTGCATTGAATATATCATGCGGGTGGTGGCATATTCGAACTCGTTACTATTTTGTTGATACAAAGTGGAGTAGTTTTACTGATAATTTTTTACGAGTCACATGCCATTTCAAGGCGAATAAGGTCTTTGTTCTTGGGTCACATGTGTAATATTTGAACAGTTCAACCACTCAATAATTTTAATCAAATCTGTACGATATGATTACCCTTCAGGTTGTTAGATATAGGCCGATTCGTCCAATTCTAACCGGTCACCATTCTGCTTCAGATGACTAGTGTTGGGATGCTAACTTAACAGACACCACTGAGTCTTGCATAATGAAACTGACTAGCCTGTCACACCCCGAAGAACACTTGCAATTGGTTAGTTAGGCTAATGCAATGACCTGCTTGTGGGCACAGATAGGCCTATTATTACAGACAATGAAAATGAATGCATATTTAAATGTGAGTTTCTTCAGTACACTTATTTATCTGCTGTCTCACACTGTCACAGTAAGTAACCCGGTAGTTCATTTTGATGTACCTTGTACAAAACCAATAGGGTCTCAAAAACCCTACATGGGATAGTTCATTGTTATTCTTCACGAATGAAGCTAACTGTGAGTACATTATGAAGCTTAGGTAAACTCCAGCTAAATTTTTTATCTCTCACTTTCTACACTCTGAAACCCAGTTACCATTTGGTTAAGTAGTATTTCATCCTAGCCAGTGCGTCATTGATTGTTGCAGTAGTATGTCGCTTCTGATTAATTGGTTTGTGATTTCCGCGAGGCTGCGTAAAATAGAATGATGCTCTTGTAACGGCACAGAATCATCAATTACGTTGTCTTACATGAACGAATTTTCTATCATTCCTGTTGGTAGGAATTCACAAATAACGCATTTTCATACAAGGGGACGAAATGACTGAATGTTTTAGGCTATCGACTAGAATTCTTGCTTCCATCAGAGCAAGATAGAAATGATTCTATCATCGTACTGTGCATAATACAAAAATATATATCATACCATTTACACGGACTTTTTGTTTATCCAGCTCGAAGAGTAAACATTTGTGGTCAAAATGAAAAACGTCATGGTTTTCTTGCTATTGGTCACATTGTGCCTGGTTGCTACGACAAATGGAGCAAACACCAAGACTCCGAAGTAAGCCTAACTTTCGCCAGTTGATTATTTCAAAGTGTGTTTGTTGATCTACTTGTTTTAACTCACCTGCTAGCAGTTCGCTTTTCACAAGCGACAGTTTTGGTAAATAACTCACATAAATGTTTCATTTTGCGCAGCCGAGTCAAACAGTATTTGGTTTTTTGATATTCACGTAATTGATTCCTCCACACGAGGCTGAAGAAAATAAGTGCACATGATAAACGTTTTCAGTAAGTCCAGTCATAATTTGACAACCCAATAGGTGAACATTTCCTCAACTTTTCAGGCATTTTCAATTGAAACAATGAATATATTGAATAACTTGACTGCCTTTACTATCACTTCCTATTAATCAAGGTCCACAAAGCCACCAAAAACGACACCTCCACCTAAGACACGTACAACGAAGGCACCACGCACAACTCTTCCTCCGAAACCCGAACGTTCAACGAAAACTTCAAGACCCACTAGCGAACAACCTGTGGACAACACAGAGCCCGTCGATGATTCACATCAAACATTTTAGTGAAACGTAAATGGTAGGTCACAGTTCCTATCACAAGCGATATTGCACTTCATCCGTCTATTTTTAAGTTGACTGGCGTTAGTTTATAATGCTAAATTACTTCACAGAATAAGGAGTACCTATACCGTTTAGCGAAATCGTTTTTGAAATTTTAATTAATTGTTATCAGTATTTATGCGTATGTCTATTCACCCTTGTGAGTTAGCGATAATTTTGTAACTAAACATTCTGTAGAATAGTTTGTTAATATTTTGCACTGTTTTCTGTTGACTAACTCCTAATAGTTAATATTGTATGACCACTAGATTGTCTACCTGACTCATTAGTTACGTGCTCCGATTTCACTTATATTGCAACACACTTAAATCCCATAAAAAACATTACTGTGTTATCAAAGTGTTTCTGGTTTCCCTCGATTAACGCACGAAGACATCTGTCTGCTTGAATCAATCAGCAATGCAAAAGGTACTACTATATTACTCGTATATCTAGTCTGTCTAGTTCCAATGGATTGCCTAGTCCATAAGTTAAAATCAATGGAATATATTTCGAATTTTTGATGCTGTTACTAGCTAGATAAAACTTCTTCGTGGGTTCGTTAACAGTCGGCACGACCGGGACGTTGGGAAATCCCATTGTATGCATCGTTCAGTCTATAAAACACTCAGCTACGTTGAATTCAATGTAAAATCAAACCACAACATCAACCAAAGTTATCATTCTGTTAAAACGTTTTGAGAATGTACAGATATATAGACAAACGTTATATATATATATGTATACGATATGTAGTATATACACAGATGAGGTCACTTTTGCCGTACCCATTTGTTATATGTGGCCGAAAAAATTTCATGGGAATAGAATAGGGGTGATAGAACAGCAAGACAAATCTCACAATTCTAAGGGAATTATATTCACTGGCAGTACAATTCCCATAACGCAATGTCGGAGGTTCGCCTTATGTGTTGTTAAATGATAATGTTATCATCAACGAGTGGGTAACTTTAAATTGTACCCCTAATATATCACCAGATTATGGAAGAGAGGAATTGCACACTGCTCTTTTGTTGAACAATATCAAATAATATCTTGGATCAGCAAACAAACTGCCACTTCTGAACTACATTTCATAGTAAACAACTCACCGCATAAACTGACATCACAAGGTTATGTGTTGAATTTGATTATTTTTTAGTTAAAACTGTTGCAAGCAGGATGGTATACGTTCGTCAATCCAGGAGATCAGCCAGGAAATATCTCACTCTTCAGTGTGTCCTTTGACTGTTGTCTACCGACCGTGATTTGATTTTGCAAATCATTAAAGTTAATATCCCGTTATTGCTCGCCCATCTGCTTCTTTGTAATCCAGCACTTTTTGAAGACGTTTCTTTCTCAATTGTGTTATCATTAATGTTTTCATAGTCGAAACAAGTCTTTCGATCAACTTGTTTTATTTATTCCAACGTCTATGTCCCAAAATAAATTAATAGCGGGAAAACGTCTTATCTGTTGACTTACCCGAGTATATATATTCCGTTTTTGGTGATTCGTGATGAGTGACTAGAAAAAAATTTGCGCTGTCGCGTAACCATGTCAGATGGATCTGAGTTGTTTTATATTCAAAAACGAAAGATTACATTTTGTAAAATATTCCGTGACACAACTACTACCAAAATATTGGTCGCAAGTACGAGGTAGTAGATCAGTACATATTTTAGTTTCAGTCGATGTAAGATGGGTGTTATGTATTATAAATTGCGATCAGTGATTTGTCATACAACAAAAAACGAAGTTTCTAAATATTACTTGATGAATTGAATTCCCAGTAAAGCTATTTCAAAGCGACCTTCGAGAAATGTCAGCTCTCTGCTGTGCTCACTCAATAATTCAGATGTTTCACTGAATGAAGATAACAAAAAATCAGTTTGTATGTCATTGACTGCGACAGGAAATCGCACAGATGTTGAGAAAATGCAACATTAACTTACAACGTCCAATCCGTACATTCAAAATGGGAGAATGTTTGTGTACACAGTTTCTATTACCAGCTGGTGGAAAGTAAAACACTGCAGTCGACTGAGACACCATCGATGGTTTTAAATTGGGATCGTTTAAAAATGACAATATTATTTCGTGCACCCTAAGAAGTCACAGCTGATGTTGCGAACAAAAACACACTGGAGCAAAATCGAGATGGATCAGGCAAACTCAAAGCAATAATATAAGCCAGCATTGTCACGCAATCTATTCATTTGTTTCAGTTTGCCATTTCGTTGAAAGGTGATTTGGCGCGGTCTGTACTAGATTCTTTGACGTGAAAGGCGATTTACTGAACCAAATGAAATTAGGTTCAATTATAGATTTGCTCCAAAAATAAAAATTACCGATAGTTGATAATAATCCATGAATACCACAACTGTGTTGTCCAATTTTCAATTGGTTATTCCGGTGTAAGTCGGAGAAAATGAAGAACAAATTTCTGGACACAGGTTGTGCCATTCATCAGTCATGTCGTTCACACATGCCTAAAGTGATCGCCTAGGCAACGCTAAAGCTTGAATGGTGATTTAATAAAACCACATTAGCTCATCACTAGAAAAACCAGCAAATACTGTATCAATGCAATATTCAGGAAGAAAAAATCACAGATATGGTGTTCATTGAAGAATCGTTAGCATGTAAACCTGTAGTCCGTAGTTTAGAAGCTTGAACTGCAGTTGATCTAAGTTATATGGGGCGGAATGATGGTCCTTAGCTTGAAATAAATTTTCCCGGATTTTAGAACTGTCGCTTTGTTTCGTTTGAATGAAATTTACAATCAACGGCACTTGTACCAAGTTGTCTGCCCAGTCGTTTGTAATCCAACAACGAGATAATAATTTTGTAAAATTAGAAGTGTACTCATGCTTTTTAGCAGAAATGAGACAAACGGTACGAAAGTGTAACTGCTTTGAATTACACTGTCACCAACCTACTGTTACTTCACAAAACTCCGCATGTGAAACTGACTTTGGAAGAAGGGAAAGCAAATCCATAAGTTTGTCCAAAAACCAGGAACTTTGGGTTAGCTACTGGGCTGTGAACATGAAGATCTTACAATTAACTGCCTCACGGGAAAGTACAGCATGGATTTAACAATATGACATATCCTGAATGATTAATTCAGTTTGGGTATTTGAGAATTGTTTGTGTGACCACCTTGTAGCACAGTTTGGAATGTATTTGAACTCTCATGATCAACGCAAAGTCAGAGGCCAGAGCAAATGAAAGTACTTTGGGGGTTCTCTTCTGGCAGGTGTTCTTTGATAGTTCTCCAGTTGTTTTCCACGCTGCACCAGTACTCTCTTGAAATAGCGCTTATTAAGCGCTGCTACGCCGACATCGGTATGATGCCTTACGAATTCTATGCAATCGATGCAGAAACAGATGAATTTATTATAGTGGTATCTGAAAAGTTCATGAGTAATACTCTGCACTTATTGGTTAGCTGACTGTACAAATCGACAATCTCGAACAACCAAGTTTGTAAACCAGATACAAGTCAACCAATTGATCTAACTATGATTTCCGCTAATGGTACGTAACGTTTAGAACCGGTCAATGCATACTGGCTAATGTCTAGTGAACATCCGTTCATCATAATAATGTTATGCCTATTGTGCTCTACTCGTTAATAACAACCGACACAACAGAAACACCCATTAGAATTATACTGCTAACAAATGCGGTTATCTACTTCACAAATATGGGTGTTGAGGAGTTTTATTAAAATACCTCATTAATTATCCAAATAATTAAATTATTAGTACATAATTATAGATATCACTTTCAGTTGTCACCTTTGTAACTGTTTCAAACATTGATCCCATATTTCGGGTAATGCTGCACCAACCTTGATAATGCCGCGTGACTAATATACTGTTAAGCTTAGGGTTAACATAGTAGGACGAATGACAAAAAATGTGTAATCTAAAGAATCCATCGATCCTATAATTCTAGCCTGTCCACCAGTTGGCAGATGACTAGGAGTAACGTAATCAATGTACAGTCCGGGTACTGACTTAATGTTCCGAACGAACTTTTGCCGAAACGAATAGGGATGAGGTCTACACGTGCGCATCGTCTCAACTGTAGCATAAAATGATACAATAATGAAACGTTTCGCACTATAGCTAGTGAGTATCTCTGTGAGTGATATTGGATGACTAAAATGAAGGCAACCTGCTTTATCATGTTATACTTTCACAATCCTATACAGTTATCTCCATTTAATGTCTTAATAGTTCACATACAAATCATATAATTACCCAACATAGACTGACATAATCCAGCACTCTAACTCGATTTCGAGACATTCTTAAAGAAATCTGTCATGATAGCCACAACCAGGTATTATTCTCAATAGAGCATCAAGTTATTCTAGTCCATTTCCGGGTTCCACTTGTCATAAGTAGAGTGAACTTATCCCTCTGAATATGCACTCGTAATCAGATTTGTCTTTCCTGAAAGACTAAATTCATTTGCTTCCAGTGATTTTTCCGATGATTGCATAAACTCAATTCGACAATTTTGAGTCAGTAAAACAGTTTTCACTAATTTGGCCAACCTGGTGGCAAGTAAGCGTGCGTGAATGTTTTGTTGATCATTGATGTTTAACCGTATTTCGTTTGTTGGTAACGAATGGGTTGAAATTATTGGGTAGAAACATTCCTCACAAGTACTGGTCAACACTAACATAACACCACGGAGTGAAGTGCGAGCGGTTGAAAAGATTCACAATTGGTCGTTGTATTTTCAGCGGTTGCATTAGATTTCCGTTAGTATTCGCTTAACCGAAGTATGGTGTTTAGAAAACAATTCACCAGATTCTTTTATGTTTTCTCTTACTTTTTTCTTTTGATTATACAATTTACACGGATTTTAGTCCATAGACAAGCTGATACGTTTGATCATTATGGATATCATAAGAAATATCATATATCGGCTGAATATAAGGACATTAGGAAATCTAATACAACCGCTGAAAATCCAACGATCGATTGTAGACGTTTTGGGGCGCCAAAACTTTGAATATTCAGTAAGTGCCCATTCGTCCGGTAATCAATCCCAGCGCCATCCTCCGCAGCGTCCTGAAGGGTAACTGATAACATGGCAGTCAAGCAAAAACTAAGTAGGGTTAGAGGTAGGACGGGAGCCTGCTTCACGCCAGTAACAATGTCAAAGTCATCTTAGGTCAATCCACACGATTTTATCTTAGCCTCCATGCCCGAAAGCGACATTGTAATCAAGTTGACCAACTCACCTGAACATCAAAACTTAACAGGCAACGTCCACAACGCCTCGTGGGTTACGGATTCAAAGGCCTTGGTGGGATACATGAAGAAAGCACACAGTAGCTAGTTGCATTTCCGAAACTTCTGAATCTGTTGAGCAGAAAACGCTAAGCTGATCGCACTCTGACCCGCACGGGATTCACGCTGCTCCTCAGAAACATCGACTTTCAAACCTCCACATTCAGTCGGTTTGGTGGAACTATTGCAAACGCCCTGCCTGCGCGGCTCAGCTGACTGATGTCCAGGCATCGAGTGCTATCCTTAAATTTAAACAAAATTACGACAAGGGCATCCTTTAAATCTGTCGGCAATAATTCCCAGTCCCAGATGGAGGGAACCAGCTGGAGCAAAGCGCTTTACAACGCCGGTCCGCTACTCATGTAAATTTTGTCTGGTAATCCATCCTTGCATTCAGCTTTTCCATTGCGCATTTGTCTATTCGTCGTTTGAACCCCTGGCAAATCCGGGACAAGAGCAGGTGAATATTTGATGGTCTGTTCTGGCGGGCTGCTCACGGTCACCCGGTCAGTGGTAGCCAAACGGTTTATCAAGCTACAAAATTGTTCGCGCCAGATTTTCATAATGTCTTGTGGCTTGGTGAATGGAGAGAAGGTGTTTACGTCAAGTAGTGTTTTGGTAGACTGGACGAATGAGAAAATCGTTTTAAACGAGCTTTAATCGAACTGTTTGTGTTATCGGCGATCAGTGTAGCTCTGTATCCGCTCACTTTGCTTTCTTCACCCGTCACCCTTGACTCAGCGGTCACGTTCGTCAAGTTGACAGCGAACACCCCATAATGAGGAATTTTTGCTTCACTGTTTTGGTTCATGTTGGAGATAGCAATCGCTGCACACTACTCTCATATCAAGTTTGAGACAACTACATTGTTGTTGTCGGACCAGTCTGGGCGTTTCAGATGTTGGATACCGATCTTCTCGGCGGATGCCGTCGTGATCTGTTCTTCCAGATTTTGCTGCATACCTTCGGGGATGTAGGATACAGGAGCCTCTTTTAGAAACACGTTGAAAACCAGCCCTGGTCTCGCGGTTCTCCAAACCACTGACATCCAACTTCTGCCGTTGTCTGCATGAACTACAATAAACGGGCTTGCATTCGTGAATAAACAATTGGGTTCCGACAAGCCTATGATCTGTGCTACGTTCAGCGCAGCGCATCACTCCCAGGATACGCACTTTACGAATGTCGCGCAACCTCACAATCACGTAATCAAACGAACAGTGGTAATCGCTCCGTGTGTGGGTCTAGGTCATTCGGTCTATGTTTCACACGAACCCAGCTGGAATCGGGTGTTTGTAATAGCCAGCTCGTGAGTAGCACACAGGTGGAGAAGACGATCACCGTACTCGTTGACTGAACCAATGCCGTAAAATGCGAGGACTACCGGTCAGGCTACCGAGTCGCGCCCATTTCGCGCGTTGAATTTGCACAGATTAACCAGTCGGTTACTCACCAATGCCGACAGGAGTGTGGCGGAGAGCTAATCAGGAAACTGGTGCGTTGTATCAACAGTGTGACACAGTTAGAAGATAACCACTAACAAATGTGGCACACTTACCTTGACCGAGTCGCAGACGCATGTATAGGATTTGAGGGCTGATGCAGTGTCGTTCGCCAATCACCAAAACATTGGTGTGGTTATTGACTGCGAGACAAACATTATGCTGCCTAACAGCGTCTGTCGGGTAAGGCATCCAGTAGGAGGTGCATCTAGCACCTGTTTCTCGGAGCTTACCTTGGTCTACAAGCCTTATCTTACTCAAGGCTGTTACGTTGATGTCGTGGCTGTTCAGGTCCATGGCGGTCAGTTCTGCGTCGTTTTGTGATACCGCATCGATCCTGCATCGTGGGTAAATTCCCCGTCCGGACGGACAGCACCTTGCGTCCCCAGGCGTGCCTTGTGTTACTTAGATTCGAGCAAGCACTGTCTGCTTTAGGATTAGTGCTAGCGTTGGGAGGTTTAGCTCTAACATATTTTCGTCTATCCACCCTATGGCAGACAGCAATAGAGCAACCCAGTTTATCTTGCGCGACGGTCGTTGCAGTTTGTTATTTGGTTTATGTTGTCCTTACACAGGTTAGGTGGGCTTTGCATACTTCCACAAGGCCCAGACCTAAACAAAATCCTGTACCACAATGCAGTGGGGAACGTACACCTAAACACAAACAATCGCAACAACTTCAATCACCAGCAGGGAAAACTTGCAATAACTACGCACATGCTCGACAGCCGCACATCCATAAATTTAACATATAGGCCTGCTGCAGAGAAAAACAATTCATACAAACAAAGCCAGACCAGTCAATAACAAGCATCAGGCGCACCCAAAACACAGTACACTGGCATCACATGCAACGAGCGCAACTGCCTTTTGTCTGGTTGCTACCTTTTGGCCAATCTGATATGGTTGAACCTGCAAGGACCGATTACTAGTCAGCATAGCCAGCCGGATCAGAACAGCACACGAGCCTGTCGACCACGCCAAGGTAGCAGAAAGGGTCAGGCAATCAAACCACGATAGTCGTGTCAACTTCGAATATCAGGTAAGAAAACACTACTCAAAGCGAACAATCAGCTTTATTAATTAATTATTCACATCTTATGCACCAGATAATCAGTGTAATTCTACGAGAATTACAACCGAGTTAAACGAATTCTTGAAGTAAACAGGATTGCAAAATTTGGAGATACGCTGCGCAGTGAAATGTGACCGCAATTTTCACAGTTAAATATCAACCACCTCTGCCTTCAAGTCAACATCAACGAGCAGTTGCTAAATTCTACCTTAAAGCGCAGCAATTTTGTAGCATAATGGAATGAGAATGATTTTCGACAGATAAAACAATCTGAAGTATCATGCATGTTGTGTCAAATAACTGCAAGGGCTGAGACACGCAAACTGCCTATGTTCAACTTTGTCCAAATGTGTAAATCTAACTCGAGTATCAATGGCAGAAATATGAACTGTTGGTAGTCGCCAGAACTTAATCATGCAAATTTCCTGGACTACTCAAACTACAGTCAAGAATGGTAATTACCACCACCACATATGTTAAGGGTGCAAACACAAAAGGCGTCTGTGTTGCTCACTCTAACTGCTTTACACACCAACTACCGGAAAAATCCCATACCAGCGGTGACCACGTATTGTTCGCTTACTTGTCAGAAACACTTTCGTCCATTCGGAATCAATACTACTCAAAACTCCAACCATCCAGTTCACATAACATGGTCTCTACTGACAACAAACCTAGAGGTATACAGCAGACAAATCTGGAAAATACGACAACCGGTGCAATCCATGCGTCTCTGGGTTTGCTGCTGCTGATTAAGATCATAGCACATTCTGATTCTTTCGGCAGACAAGTATAGGGATTTGTCGTAGAGCCAGCTGACCAGTTATTGCCTAACCATTCTATTCACGCTTATCTTAGATTCTTTGCCATTCACTGTTTCGGTTTCTGATACTAACGGAATGATTGGACGTGTTTCTAGTTTTGATACTGCACCAGATTACGTTCTTCTTCGCCAAAGTTTCCTACAGTCAGTCCTGATTGTACAAATATAGGAACTTTCATTCCTAATTATCTCAACTCTATTCATAACGCGTTGACAATCCTACAAATGAAAGTCTAACTTTTTTGCATCCTATTCAAGGTGCTTATAGATTTGTGCCGGGATGTATGATGAATAAAGTGGGTTGGGGGCATGAAAATTCCGGTATGCAATTCAAGGGGGGTAAAATTATAATACTGCCGGGGATTGGCTCGTAGATTTCTCCGAATATTTTCATTCCTCTTGAGTATTATTTGTCGGGCGCAGAGGGAGTATGTATGCTGTGATCAAATTGGACGTTTGAAACAGTTACATTTCAATATCAAGGTTGTCATCAAACCCTAATTTTTAAATGGGAGAATCGGTGAACACATCGGTTGGGTGGGTAACCGGATACAGAAGTGAAATTTCTAGGCTTCCGGCGTGGTTTCGTAACTCAATCGGTAGAGCATTTGCCATTTGGGCATGTTGTTTCTGTCGCTGGTTCCAATCCAGCCGAAGTTCAGATTTTTCACAAATAGGGATCTTCTAAACAACCGATGTGTGGTGGTGGTAATTACCATTCTTGACTGTAGTTTGAGTAGTCCAGGAAATTTGCATGCTTAATTTCTGGCGACTACCAACAGTTCATATTTCTGCCATTGATACTCGAGTTAGATTTACACATTTGGACAAAGTTGAACATAGGCAGTTTGCGTGTCTCAGCCCTTGCAGTTATTTGACACAACATGCATGATACTTCAGATTGTTTTATCTGTCGAAAATCATTCTCATTCCATTATGCTACAAAATTGCTGCGCTTTAAGGTAGAATTTAGCAACTGCTCGTTGATGTTGACTTGAAGGCAGAGGTGGTTGATATTTAACTGTGAAAATTGCGGTCACATTTCACTGCGCAGCGTATCTCCAAATTTTGCAATCCTGTTTACTTCAAGAATTCGTTTAACTCGGTTGTAATTCTCGTAGAATTACACTGATTATCTGGTGCATAAGATGTGAATAATTAATTAATAAGGCTGATTGTTCGCTTTGAGTAGTGTTTTCTTACCTGATATTCGCAGATTTCTGCTACATCGGCAGCAGGTTGCCGACAGATTTGTTTGCGGACCGCGAGTTACGAGCTCGTGTAGTGGACGTTAATGCTGCTATCCGACGTCTTAAAAGGCGTGTCTGGAAGTATCATAACCTGGAGATAGCCACTAAGCTCTATGTGTATCGCTCAATGTAGCTGATTATAATGCTGTGTGGCAGTGAAACTTAGAAATTTTGTCAACGGAACGTGCGCTATCTGTACCGCTTTCATGTGCACTGTGTAAGATGCAAATCGGGTATTCCGTGGTCGGACACGGTTTCGAACAGTGATGTACTGGGGCTGGCGGGCATAGACGGAATGGAGGCCATGCTGATTCGGAATCATCTCTACTGACTACGCACGTCCGTCGGATGGTCGACAACCGTGTTCCAAAGCAGCTGCTGTACGACAACTGGAATCATGAAAGCACATTCCTGTCAGTCAAAACAGATATCCTAGGACGCTATCCAGGTAAATCTCACGCGTTGTAACACTGATTTTGGATTTTGTGCAGACATATCGTTGAACCGGACGGTCTAGAGAAATATGATCTGAGCGGTCGTCCTCAAGTTCAATGAGCAATTTTTGTGCGACCGTGAACGGAAGCGCGCGACCCGCAAGGGAACTATCGGAACCATAGGTCGTGGTGGCATGACTGTATGCAGTTGTGATATGTGCGGCCGCGAGTGTACTGGCCGCCTTGAATTAGTAAGTCACCAACCTACTCATAATACACTGTCGACCGAAAGACAATGGCTACGTCAGGTTCAAGTAGGTTATATCAGCTATATCCATTTTTTCTCGTTCACCTCGACCAACGATCACCGTCGTTTGGTAGCTCACCCACTCCTTGTTTCACATACCTGGGTGTCTGTGGTCTTCCATCTTTCTTTTATTAAGCTCTGTTGGTTTACTGTACGAAGAATGTTCAGTCTGCTTTCTTCCAGTCCAACCTTGAATTTGTTATTTCCCCAAATCATCTCTAAAGTGCACTATCATGTACTCGTAGACCGAAACACTTCTTGCACTGCATTCTCAATATTTTTCTTTCTCGTTTAGATCGTACAACTGGAGTCTCTGTGTGCTTATTTTTCGAGATTTAGGGGTTTCACTTGCGTGTTAACCAATCAACTGGCTAACCAACATTAGCCAGCTAGACATGAATGCTTCATTCACACACCTCCCTGTCTTATTCCTTCGAGTTTACGCTGTATAGGTGGTATTTGGGTAGCAACTCAAGTGGTGCAGCGCAAACCGATTGTGGTGATGATTAGTTGCAGGCACACTTTGGGTTCGGTCACTGTGACAATCTAATCCGAACCGGAAGTCGCCAACCATCTTTTGACCATTTGGCATAGATTCAAATACTGTTACATTTCTTAGTTCTAGAAAGTAGTTAACGCGTTTGCAACTCGCACAGATTTAAACCGATCAACCGCAGCAGGAGTTATTCATTACTAATTAATAAAATAACTTGTTTACTTTGAATAGTTTTTCCCATCCTACATTCGAGTGTGACACGACTATCGAGGTATGATTGCTAAATGATATTGATCAACAGATGGCATACACTTACTGCCGAAGAGTTGTAAAGCAGCCTCGGTGCTGACGAAGAGAATCTGCTGAAAACTACACCCATCTATTCACTTACTGCCAAATCTCTACAGGTTGTATATTTTGACCGGACTCGGTTCGCTCATAAGGTATAATTTGCATTTGTGCGGTGGGTTAGAGACGTTAACGGATTTAGTCAAATGTTACAATGAAATGCTGCGTCAGCTACACACGTGGAGTGAACCCGATGAGTCTGTGTTATCAATCGCAGTTTCACGAGTAACCACCGTTTGATGGTTCTTCATCAGATTATCTGTTATGTCCTAACTTGTAAGTGTAGGATCAAGCAATCAGAACCATTCATGACTGTATGTAGGGCTCATCGAATTGTCGTTTGTTGGTCGCACATCAGTCTGACGTGTCACTACCGATCATGGCCTCTGTAAATGTAGTTCAGGAAACCGTGTTGAATTCTTCTC